>WBNO01033395.1:4105-39900 GCA_013400575.1 Peucedramus taeniatus
TCCCGCGGCCGCGGCACCCCCGCGCTCCGCACCGCGCATCCCCCCCGCGGGCGGCTCCCCCGCACCCCGCACCGCGCATCGCCCGGACAGCTCTTTCCTGGGCATCTCCTGCGCTCCTCCTGCCCCGGCATCTCTCTCCTGGTTGTTTCCTGGGCGTCCCTTTCTTGAGTACCCCGTGCACCAGCGTCTGCTGGCACTCCTTTCCCTTCGCGGACATCTCCTGGGCACCTCCTTCCCCGGCTCCCCCTTCCCGGACATCTCCTGGGCACCNGTCTCCCCCTTCCCGGGTATCTCCTTCCCCGGCTTCCCCTTCCCGGACATCTCCTGGGCACCTCCTTCCCCAGCACCCCCTTCCCGGGTATCTCCTTCCCCGGCTTCCCCTTCCCGGGTATCTTCTTCCCCAATTCCCCCTTCCCGGACATCTCCTGGGCACTTCCTTCCCCAGCACCCCCTTCCCGGGTATCTCCTTCCCCAGTTCCCCCTTCCCGAATATCCCCTGGGCACTCTTTTCCTGGGCATCTCTTGGGCACTCCCTTCTCGGGAGGGCAGCTTCTGTGCCGGCAGTTTCTGGGCACCCTCCTACCTGGCACCCCTTGCATGATCCCTCGCTTCCTGGGCATCTCCTGGGCACCCCTTTCTTGAGCACCCACTGCACCAGCATCTCCTGGACACCCCCTTTCCAGGTGTTTTCTGAGCACCCCTCCATGGGCACCCCTTTCCCAGATATCTCCTGGACACCCCTTTCCTGGGGACACATTTCTCTGGCATCTCCTGGGCACCCTCTGTATGGTCACCCTCTTCCCTGGCATCACCTGGGCACCCGTTTTTTGGGCCCCCCATGCATTGGAATCTCTTGAGCCCCCCCTTCTCAGGCACCCTCTGTGAGTGCACCTCCTGCACGGGCATCTCCTGGGTACCCCCTTTCTGGGCACCCCTTCCCTGGCATCCCCTGGGCACACTCTGCCCTGTATGGGCACCCCCCCCAGCACCCTCTCTCTGGACACCCCCTCTCAGGTACCCCTCCCTTCCTGGGCAGCTCTCCTGGGCACCCCTCCCCTGCTTAAACACCCCCTTGGGTGTCCCCTGGCATCCCCAGTCCAGCTTGCCCCCCCAGTCTGGCTCTGTGCCCCCATCCTCACCCCTCCACCCCCACGGGCAGGCTGAGGGGCTCTGCTGGGATGCTCCTTCCTGGGGTGTCTCCCCCCTGCTCCACTGCCAGAGCCCCAGAGAAAGGGACCCCCAGCTCAGAGCCCTCTTCCTGCTGCCTCTCCCAGCCCCAGCAAGGAGGAAACTCCCTCATCCCCTGCTCCTGGGGTGGGACTGTCCCTGCCCTGTGGTCACTGCCCTGGGGGGGGGACAGTGACCCTCACTCAGTGCCAGCTCCATGCATCCATCATCTGTACCTTGAATCCCTGATCTAACCCCCCTTCCACGAGGGCTGGGGCCAAGCTGGAAGCATGCAGCACCCCTGGAACTTCTCCATTTGTGCAGCACCCCACAGCTGCTCCCTGCACCCCAGGAACTTCTCCATTCGTGCACAAACTCGGATACAACAGAGCACAGAGTGCCAGTGCTGAGCTCATGGCATCACCTCACTGTCCCCTCTGTGGGACAGGACACCTGCAAGGGGATGACAGCATGTCCTGGGGACACCCCAGGGACCCCTGTCCTGGCATTTCTCTGCTGCCCAGCTTTGGTTTCCAGCACTGGAGCAGCCCCCACTCCTCCCATCCCCTGTGTGGTGGCTGCTGAGCTGCACAGGCAGGATTCCCAAGCTCCTGCTCTCTCCAGTCCCATGCCTGTTCCTCCTGTCCCTGTGGGACTCACCCAGTGCTGGTTCCACGTGAGATTTGCTGCAGGAGATGATGGGAAAGCAATAATGGGCGGAACAGAGAATGACTTTCATGGCCTGAGCAGCACCAGGGTCTGGAACCACCTTGGTGCTCAGCCAGGGCCACCCCTGCCAGGCTCCTCCCTGTCTCCAGTCAGTCTGGATCCTGTTGAATCCTCTGTCACAGCACTTGAAATCCATGGATGGTGGGTTTGAGTACCCCTGGCTGTGCCACAGACCCATCCTGGCTGCATCTTCTCACAGCTGAGCTCTGCCTTCTGAAGACATCAGGATTTGCCTACCAAAGTGGATGTTTCCCAAGGGAAAAAAGCCAGGCTTGATGGCACCATGAGAAGCCCTGAGCACTTGCTGCAGCCTCACTTGCAGGACAGTGAGAAGTCTGCACTCCCCACTTTTATTCACCAAGCTGTCAAAACATGGAATTTGTGCTGAAGCCATGCTGCACTTTGCCTTCTGCCCCAAGGTTTGGCTGTGGTGGGACTGGGAGGAACACGGTGATGCCATTTGTCCTTGATTGACTTGGCTTTGCACCTCCAGAAGAGAAGGAAGGCAGAGTATTGATTATTCCTCAGTCACTCTGAAGTAAAATATATGATGCTCATAAGTGGGTGAAACCTGCAGAGAGCAAAGGCTGAGGTGACACAACTGCTCCTGCAAAAACCTGCCAACGACCATTGGTGCTGCAAATTGAAAGTACAATCAGGTGGCACTTGCCAGAGCTGATGGATTTTATAAGATTGTTCATTTGCTGTGGGCACAGAGGAATTTCTGCCTCACCAGGAGCAGTGCAGAGCCCGTGTCCTCTCTGATGGGGCCAGGGCAGGGTCCTCGTGGGACTCAGGAATCCGTGGCTTCCTCTCCCACTGCAAAATGGGTTCAACCAAGCTGCTGCTGCTGAGGACTGAAGAGCAAAAAGTCCAAGCAGCTCCACGTGCAGAGGCAGGCAGCAGAGGCTCAGGGCTGAGTGTCCATGGGCATCCTCTCCTCAGCACGACAGGATGGCAGCACATTTCTCCATCACCCGTGGATGTGAGTGTTGGCAGAGCAGCTTTGGGAGCAGCAGGACTCTCCTCCTGAGTGGAACAAGCTGCAGTTTAACCCCAGCACAGAGTGTCTGCCTTCATTTCTGCAGCCAGATGGACATCAGCTGGACAGGGGCTCTGCCAGCTGGAGCAGCCCCAGGACATGTCCTGTTGGGATAGAGTGTGTCCCCCTCCCTGCAAACCGGCTGCTGCCCATCCCTGTCTGCTCCCAGCACCCCCATCAGGAGCAGCAGTTTGACTGCAGGATGCAGAACCAGCTGGAGAGGCTGATGGGGATGCAGGAAGGAAACAGAAAAACAACAAAACATCCACATCTCTTCAAAACAACAAAAAAATCCCTTAAAAACTCCAGAGCTTGTTTTTATCCTTGAAGGAGCAGCTTCAAAACCCCAAACTCAGGATGCTGGTGGCCTGAGCAGTGTCACCCCAAGCTGTGCCTCCCCCCAGCCCAGCAGAGAGCTGACAGCCAGGGCAACCCCAGGGCTATTTATAGCAGGGTAGAAATGAACCCTGTTTTTATATCATTATGCCTTTTGCAGAGATCTGGGGTTTTTTTTTTCCAGGGAAATATTTCAGGAATCCTGAAGGAAGCAGAGAATATTTTGGGTTGGAAGGCTGGGAAGGGACTGGCTCAGCCTGGGCAGGGACCATGTGGATGCAGGGCTAGGATCTGCCTCCCCTTGCATAACCACTGCATTTTTTCCCCCCTCAGTAATCCCTTGCTCTCTGCCACCCCGGGGGAACAGCCTGTGTGTATGGCAGGCAGGAGAGCAAATATGGTCAAATATTTGGGCAGCTTCCCTAGGGAAAAATCCTGAGTCACTCCTGTCCATGGCACTGGGGTTTATTGCCCTGGCTGAGGCAGGGTTAATGCCTCATTTATTAATTAAGGCCTGATTAATGCCTCACAACTCATTAAGGTTGTGCCTCACTTATCCATGGGAAGGGCAGCGGGCTGGGGGGGTCAAGGCACTTCTGCTGGAGCTGATGGCACTCCAGAGCCACTTCCTTGGGCACAGGGAATTTTCTGCCTCCTTGCAGGGAGCTGATGCATTCCAGGGCCATTTCCATGTTCTGAATCCTTCCAGGGAGCTGATGGCACTCCAGAGCCATTTCCTTGTTCACAGGGAATTTTCTGCCTCCTGTGCAGGCTGAGCTGATGCATTCCAGAGCCACTTCCTTGGGCACAGGGAATTTTCTGTCTTCTTGCAGGGAGCTGATGGCACTCCAGGACCATTTCCATGTTCTGTCTCCTTGCAGGGAGCTGATGGCACTCCAGAGCCATTTCCTTGTTCACAGGGAATTTTCTGCCTCCTGTACAGGCTGGAGCTGATGGAATTCCAGGGCCACTTCCATGTTCTGCCTCCTTCCAGGGAGCTGATGCATTCCAGAGCCATTTCCATGTTCTGCCTCCTTGCAGGGAGCTGATGGCACTCCAGGGCCACTTCCATGGGCACAGGAAATTTTCTGCCTCCTGTGCAAGCTGAGCTGATGGCATTCCAGGGCCATTTCCTTGTTCACAGGGAATTTTCTGCCTCCTGTGCAAGCTGGAGCTGATGGCACTCCAGGACCACTTCCATGGGCACAGGGAATTTTCTGCCTCCTGTACAGGCTGAGNGGAGCTGATGGCACTCCAGGGCCATTTCCATGTTCTGTCTCCTTGCAGGGAGCTGATGGCACTCCAGGGCCATTTCCATGGGCACAGGGAATTTTCTGCCTCCTGAGCAAAGGGCTGGTCAGGGAGGGAAGTGCTCCAGCTCCCTCTGACCCTGCTCACGTGGGTTTCATGCTGTGGCTGAGCCAGTCCAATGGAAAGACAAACAGACTGGGAGAGGAACAGGCTCCCACGAGCTGCACATCCAGCCTGTCCCTCCAGCTCCCAGAGGTCTCCCAGGACACCACTGTGTAGGAAATGAATTTGTGGAAAATTCTCAAAGCCTGACAGAAGGCTCACATAGTGTGTGAAGCTTGAGATAAGAAATGTTGACTTAGAAATACTGTGGAATAAGACATTATTGAGAGAAAAATAGAACTAAAAACAAGGTTTAAGGATAGCATTGATGCACTATACTATAAATGTTTTAAAGCTAATCATCTAAAATTACTCTTCATAAGTCCTACTACAATGTATCTTTTATACTTCTGTTTTTCTTAAATATCTACTTTTATTTGCAAGGCTATCCTTTAAAACTTCGTTTTAGTTCAATTTTTCTCTCACTAATTTCTGTCTTATTCCATAATATTTCTAAGTCAACATTTCTTATCTCAAAGTTTACATACACATACGTACCATGGAAACCTTCTATCAAACTTCAAGAATTTTCTACGAATTCATTTCCTACACCACTGGAACACCTCTGGGAGGGTTCATCCCTGCTCACAGCCAGATTAACCAGCCTGCCTGGATGGAGGAGGATGATGGAAAAATCCCAACCAAACCCCAGCTGCTGAGCTGAGCAGGGAAATAAAGAAGCCACCAGCAGGCAGGAGCCCTTTCCAGCCCCCAGAGCCATTCCTTGGCTGATAAATGCCTTGGGACATGGTCAGACCTCATTGCTCAGGCTCTGGATGGGCTCTGTGGCACTTCCCCCTGTCCAGCCACTCCACCCCAGCCTTGGTTAATGTCCTCCTCCTCACCAGCCCCCAGCTCCTGTTTGCTTTCATGGATGGATCCTGGCACTTTCAGTGCAAACTGAACTTCATTTTCCCTTTATCAGGACTGGCTGCTCCATGCATGGGCTGGACAAGGTTAATGAGAAACCAAAGCTCTGGTTTGGTCTCCTCTGCTGGCTGCAATCAGTGACCTTTCAGTTCCACAGTGCCAGCCTTGGAGGGTTGAGGGAAATGTTGATCGACAGGGGAGATGGTTTTGGGTTATTACCAAACTTGGGAGGCTCCTTCAGCTCCACCTGCCAAAAAAAGGTGGGGTTGAACCTTGTTTTTAGAAATCATGGCCAGGATGCTGCCACATGACCTCGCAGCATCCCTGCTCGCTGTGAATTAGGTCACAGAGGTAATTTGTAGATTTTAGTGATTTTTTTCCCCCTAACTTCAGGGAAAAAACTCTCATAGAGATGATCAGAGACTCTAACCATCTCAGCCACCTCCCCCTTCCTCAGTTTCCCCTTACCCACCCCCTGCGCTGCTCCTGGCACCCTCCAGCCCCGGAGAAGGGAGATTTTTCCACATCCTCACGCCCAGAATCTCTCTCTCCCTTTGCAGGAGACACAAGCTGTACCGGGAGGAGCTGAACCTGACCTCCCCGGCAGCCCCTCTGCCGCTGCGAGCCGAGGCCGGCTGGCTGCAATTCCAGCTGGGAATCCGCCGGGATGGGCTCTACCCCCGCTCCAGCCCCGCTGTCTCCAGGCTGCTCCGGGACCTGCGGGAGCTGCCCACCATCAGCGCCGGTGAGCACACACGCCCTGGGGATGGGGATGGGGATGCTGCGGGGCTCTGCATCCCCACAGGTCCCTCCCTGGAGCCTGGGAGGGGTCAGCAGCAGGAGATGGAGCCCGGCGGGGTCTCACCGCTCCCCCTGCCCTTGCAGATTACAGCCAGGATGAGAAGGCGCTGCTGGGAGCCTGTGACTGCAGCCAGGGTGAGTGTGGCACTTGGGGTCCCCTCTGCCATCGCCTGGGCTGGCCCCTGTCCCCACTGCTCCATCCTCAGCTCGGTCAGGGAAATGCCAAGTCAGGCTCTGCTCCCCTGAGCCCAACAGATCACAGAGGGTGAAATTATTGCAGTTGGGAAAGTCCTCTAAAATGATGGAATCCGACCCAAGGGCCAGGGCTGTGCTGTTTTTAACAGGCAGGGGGGATAATTCCAGCACTTCCATGATTCCATGTGGGTGTCAGGACACCAGGACAGCACTGGTTTCTACTGGGGAGGGAGGGAAAAGTCCCCAAGGGGATGTAACAGAGGGGCTGAAGGGAAATCTCCTCTATGGCACAAGGGGGAGAAGGAAAATAAATGGAAAGAGAGAGAGAGAGGTGTAGCTGGAAGGAGTTAGGGGATGCACTTAGGGGGTTGGAAAGCCAGGTTGTGCTGGGGTGTGTCACTGGGGTGTTCCCAGGCAGTTAACACCCCATTCCCCAGGAGTTAACACCCCGTTTCCTAAGAGTTAACGCCCCATTTCCAGAAGTTAACACCCCATTTGCAGGAGTTATCATCCCATTTCCCAGGAGTAAAATCCGATTTCCTAGGAGTAAAATCACATTTCCAGAAGTTAACACCCCTTTCCCAAGAGTTAACATCCCATTTCCCAGGAGTTATCATCCCTTTCCCAGGAGTTAACTTTCCCAGGAGCTAACATCCCATTTCCAGAAGTTAACACCCCATTTCCAGGGCTTAACATCCCATTTCCCAAGAGTTAACATCACCTTTCCCAGGAGTAAAATCCCCTTTCCCAGGCAGATAACACCCCCTTTCCAGGATTTAACACCCCATTTCCCAGGTGCTAACATCCCCTTTCCTCCCCAAGTGGTGAAGCCCAGCGGTGTGCACCTGAAGCTGGTCCTCAGGTTCCAGGATTTTGGGAAAGCCATGTTCAAGCCCATGAGGTAAGGCCAGCAGAGCCCCCCTGAGCCCCTTCCTTGGCACAGGCAGCCACACCACAGCCACACCTTCCCTCTCCTGCCCTCACTAGCTGGGCAGATGAACAGGTTCCATTATTTTTCATTATTCTTGGCTGCTCACAGCATCCCAGGAGCACACATGGATAAACACCAGCGTTCCCACACTGCTGTTGATGTTGGAAATGTCTCAGTTCATGGGTGCCAGGTGGAGAAGGACCTTAGGACATTGTTCTCCTGAGATCTTTGCCATGAGGGACTGCTCTTCCTCAGCAGACTTTGGGGTTTGCCTTGTTTTTCCTTGGATTCCCCAGAGTGTTCCCAAGAAACAGCCACCAAACAGGACTGAAATCACTTCTGCAGTTATTTGCAGCCCCTTGGGACTCCTCACATCTCTCCCCTCTCCCTTTACTGTCCATGTGTGAGCAGAGCAGCTGGCAGCATGTGGATTGGGATATTATCCTCACCCCGAAGGCAGCCAGCTCCTCTCCCCTGGGCTTCCATCCACCTCTGCCCAGTGTCCACCAGGTCCTGGAGGGGAAAGCATCCATGGCCTGCTGAGCCAGGAGGGCTTTCCTGTGTCCTGTCCCATTCCCAGGAGTTAACATCCCCATTCCCAGGAGTTAACACCCCAATTCCCAGGAGTTAACATCCCCATTCCCAGGAGTTTACATCCCATTTCCCAGGAGTTAACACCCCAATTCCCAGGAGTTAACACCTCAATTCCCAGGAGTTAACACCTCAATTCCCAGGAGTTAACACCCCATTTCCCAGGAGTTAACATCCCCATTCCCAGGAGTTAACATCCCAATTCTCAGGAGTTAACATCCCCTTTCCCAGGAGTTAACATTCCCATTCCCAGGAGTTAACACCCCAATTCCCAGGAGTTAACACCTCAATTCCCAGGAGTTAACATCCCAATTCCCAGGAGTTAACATCCCAATTCTCAGGAGTTAACACCCCAATTCCCAGGAGTTAACATCCCAATTCCCAGGAGTTAACATCCTCTTTCCCAGGAGTTAAGGCTGAGCATCAAATTCCCGTGCTGCACCTACTGGGGCACTGTGTGACAGCCAGAACATGGAATTAAATGGAGCTCCCACCTCAGGGATAGGACAGCATCAAACCTCAGCCCTCCTTGCCTCCAGGGTGATGTGACAAACACCTGAAACTGTCCCAAGGGGGTCTAGACTCTTGCTCAAGCAGATTTAGAGCCCCCAGTCAGCTCTTGTGCCCCCCTCAGCCAGCTGGCACCACCAGGGTGCTCCCTGGCACGGTGGGTGACGGCTCCAGCTGGGCACTGAGCCCTTTGGCTCTGACCCTGTCCCCGGTGTGGCTGTCCCCGAGCCCCCCCAGCTGTCCCTGGCTGCACTGTCCTTGTGCCACCACTCCCAGCAGCTTGCTTAGGCTCACCCCCTGCTTCCTCCCAGGCAGAAACGCGAGGAGGAGACTCCTGAGGATTTCTTCTACTTCGTGGACTTCCAGCGGCACAACGCGGAGATCGCTGCCTTCCACCTGGACAGGTAGGGCTGGGCCAGCCCTGCCTCCTCCTGTGCTGCTCCTCTGCCCTCCAGAGCTTTGGGAAAAGCCTGCAGGGCCCCGAGCAGGGACTGCTCTGCAACACCCTCGGGGAGATGAGGGAGGGAGAAGGAAAGGGAAGGGAAAAGGAAAGGGAAAAGGAAAGGAAAGGGAGANGAAAAAGGAAAGGAAAAAGGAAAGGAAAGGAAAAAGGAAAGGAAAAAGGGAAAGGAAAAAGGGAAAGGAAAGGGGAAAGGAAAGGGGAAAGGAAAGGGGAAAGGAAAGGAAAAAGGAAAGGAAAAAGGAAAGGAAAGGGGAAAGGAAAGGGGAAAGGAAAGGGGAAAGGAAAGGGGAAATGGGAAAGGGAAAGGGGAAAGGGAAAGGGGAAAGGGGAAAGGAAAGGAAAAAGAAAAAGGAATCCTCCAGGAGATCCTCCTGGATCTCACCTGACACCCCAGAGCCCAGAGTCAGCTTTGCCTTGGCCACTGCATGAGAACAGGTTGGAAGGGTCAGGTTCTCACCTGGCTGTCACACATTGTCCCTCCCCTGCATCCAAGTGCAGAGCTGAGCTCTGGGCACAGCCCGGGTGCCCTCCTGGTGAGGGAGGCACACACTCAATCAGCAATCAAGGTGTGCTTTGGGTTGATAAACTGCAGCAATGCAGTTTTAAGCCCTCAGATAATGAGCAGTTAACCTGGCACCTCTTCCCAGCAGGGTGTGTGTTTAATAAAATCAAAAACACCCTTCTCAGAAGATGAGGGCAGCAGCCTTTCTCTCCTCTGAGCACCAGGGGAAGGTGATCTCTGATGGTCAGGGTGGGTGGGGATCTCCAGTTTCCACAGGATAAGCAGGACTAAATTCAGTCCTGTAGCTCAGACTCTGAGAAAGAGAACAAAGGGAGCTGAATTCCTTTCCCAGTTCTGCCCCAACATCCTCACAGTGACTCTGCTTGACTCAGCCACCACCACCAAGCCCCTGCAGCTCCACTGCCACAAAAATTAGGCCAGACTGCTTTTGTGAAGTGCTTTGTGGTTTTTAGAGCTGAAAGATGCTGGATAAAAGCAAATATTTTTTTCTCTCTGAACATTGCTCAATAAGTAACAGGATAAATCCTGTTCTGTGCCCAATTCCCAGGAGCAGGGGCATTACCCAAGGAGCCAAGCAGAGCATCAGCCAGTTCTCCCCTTGTTACTGACTCAGCAATCAGCAGCAGCTTCCCATTGACTGCCAGGAATGCTCTCCTGCCCCAGGCCCTGAGGTTTTTAAGAGTATTTTTGAGGAATTAGCTGGGCATGAGTGCCTCTGGAGGAGGGGGTGCCTCCTCAGCCAGGCTGTAGCAGAATCAACATCTTTGCTCAGTGTCAAACCAACATTGTAGAAGGGCTGCTTTGGCCCTTGGAGGACCCTGTTTGTGTGCAAAGGTGTGGGAGAAACCAAGGCAATGTTAGGGAAAGAGCCAGGAGTGCTGGAGAACACCCAGACAGCAGCTACTAAAATACCAAAATCCAAACAGAGCTGGGTTTTGGCCCAGGGTGGTTTTTGATGGAAAGAGTTTGGGTGCAGCGATCCAAAGGCTCCCTGATGGAAAGGTGAGGGCAGCACCTCCCACCCCCCTGTGCAGCAGCCCCCCTTGGCACCACCCCCTGTCCCCTGCAGGATCCTGGATTTCCGGAGGGTGCCACCCACGGTGGGGAGGCTGATCAATGTCACCAAGGAGATCCTGGAGGTCACCAAGAACGAGGTCCTGCAGAGCGTCTTCTTCGTGTCGCCAGGTGGGCGAGGGCTTGGCTGGGGATGAGGCAAACTGTGGTCCCTTCACCTGTCTTTAAGGTCCCTTCACACCTAACCCAAACTTGTGGTGTTCCACGGTGGGAGGAAGGGCAGGGGCTGCAGGAAAAGGGGCTGTAGGACTCGTGCTGTGGGGCAGAAATGAAATTCTTGGGTTAAACGTGCACAGAGACATGGTTACAGCAGAGGTTCACTCTCCTGATCTCCAGCTGGAAGGAGTCATCTGGAATCATCTACCAGATCTACTCATTTGGCCTTTTTTCTTAACCTTTCCCTTAGCACAGGACCCAAATCTATGATTTGGCAGGTTGACATCCATGACATGGATGCTTTGGGTTTTACCTTGTTTTTTCTTGGATTCCCCAGAGTTTTTCCATGAAACAGCCATCAAATTTAAATTGCTCTGCACTCATTTGCAGCCCCTCGGGACTCTTCCCATCTACACCCCCTCACTCCATCCCTGCTTCAAGAATTAATCACTGTTCCTCTGTGGGGAAATGTGGCAGCAGCTCTCTGGCCACAGAGAGAAACACAGAATTTTCCCAGGCATGGTCCTGGGGAAGGCTGTGAGAAGATCAGAGAAAAGAATGAGAAACAATTCTTATCTCCACTTGCTGCACCTGGTATTGTGAACATGTAGAATGTGTTATGGAGGTTTGTTTATCAAAGGGTGGTTTCTTAATTAGCCAGTGGTGCTGGTGTTTTAAGTAAAGGACCAATCAAATACACCTGTAGTGAACTAGGGTATAAAAGCAATGGGTTTCTTAATAAAAAGAGATCATCAACCTTCTGTAATACATAGTCTGTGTAACTTCTTACCTGGCTGGAAACCTGTTACAGCCATAGGGAAAGGCTCAGCCCAGGCCACCTTGCACCCTGTGGTAATCACATCTCCTCTGACCAGAGACACACACACACTTTCCCAGGATTTTCCTGGGAAAGCTGTGAGAAAGCTCAGAGAAAGAATTAAAACAATTCTTACCTTCATTTGCTGCACCTGTTGTGCACACATGGAATGTGTTATGGAGATTGTTCACCAAAGAGGGATTTCTTAATTGGACTCTGGTGATGGTGTTTTGATTGATTGAACAATTAGGTCAAAGCTGTGCTGGACTGTCTGGCAAGGGCGATGGGTTTTTCTTAGTAGTAACAATAAAGCAATTGATCAGCCTTGTGCAGTCATGGAGCCAATGCACGTTATTCCCCGTTTAGGGGTTTGCTGCCACAACAGCACCCTCCTGGAGATCACAGCCCCTTTTCCCTGTTTTCTGCTCTCCTCCCAGCCAGCAATGTCTGCTTCTTCGCCAAGTGCCCGTACATGTGCAAGACGGAGTACGCCGTGTGTGGGAACCCCCACCTGCTGGAGGGCTCCCTCTCTGCCTTCCTGCCCTCCCTCAACCTGGCCCCACGGCTCTCCATCCCCAACCCCTGGATCCGCTCCTACTCCTTCGATGGAAAAGAGGAGTAAGTGGGTAAATGGGGCAGCTCCCCGTGTCTGCAGGGCATGGACACACGGACAGAGCTGCAGAAATAACCCAGGCCAAGGTTCAGGAGCTCATCATTAGTGTAATAATTGGTGTGATAATCCTTAAAGCCTGGGCATTGGCTTTAAGTGTTTGAGTTCCAGTCTCCTGCATGCACAAGGGGAGATTTATTTCTTCCTCCTGTACATCTTCATGTAGAAGATGGGTTTTGGGGTATTTTTGGGACATGGCAGAAGCAGCTGAGGGCATCTCCCTTTTCCATCTCCTGCAGGTGGGAAGTGAATCCGCTGTACTGCAACACAGTGAGGGAGATCTACCCCTACAGCAACAGCAACAGGCTGCTCAACATCGTGGACATGGCCATATTCGACTTCCTAACAGGTAATGATGGAGGGAAAGGACTGTCCTTTTCCTTCTCCTTCTCCTTTTCCCCTTTTCCTTTTCCTTTTCTCCTTTTCCTTTTCCTTCTCCTTCTCCTTTTCCCCTTTTCCTTTTCTCCTTCTCCTTTTCCTTTTTTCCTTCTCCTTCTCCTTCTCCTTTTCCTTTTCTCCTTTTCCTTTTCTCCTTTTCCTTTTCTCCTTTTCCTTTTCCCCTTTTCCTTTTCCCCTTTTCCTTTTCCCCTTTTCCTTTTCCCCTTTTCCTTTTCCCCTTTTCCTTTTCCCCTTTTCCTTTTCCCCTTTTCCTTTTCTCCTTTTCCTTCTCTCCTTTTCCTTCTCTCCTTTTCCTTCTCTCCTTTTCCTTCTCTCCTTTTCCTTCTCCTTTTCCCCTTTTCCTTTTCCTTTTCTCCTTTTCCTTTTCCTTTTGTCCTTTTCCTTTTCCTTCTCCTTTTCCCTCTTCCCTATTCCTTTCCTCCTCCTGCAGAGACACTTTAGAGGGGCTGCTGTCTCCCCACAGCCCCTCCAATGTGGGGGCACAGGGGAGCCCCCAGGCTCACCCCAGCAAAGGGAAAGCAGCACCTCGGGCACTTCCAGCATGGCAACAAATACTCCATGCAGATCTGAGAGAAATCTTGGGATAATTCAGAAAATTCCCTGCCAAGCAAACTCTGTCCCTCTGTGTGGCCTCTGCAGGGAACATGGACCGGCACCACTACGAGATGTTCACCAAGTTTGGGGATGATGGCTTCCTCCTGCACCTGGACAACGCCAGAGGGTGAGGCACTGGGAGGAGGTGGGGAGGAGGAGGAGGAGGAGGAGGAGGAAGGCAGGCTCTGAACTCTGCTTCACCCCCCAGGTTTGGGCGGCACTCCCACGATGAAATCTCCATCCTGGCCCCGCTCTCCCAGTGCTGTGTGTAAGTTCCAGCTGCAGTTCCCTTCCCAGGAATGTCGGGGTTCCTGCTGTCACTGGGGAGGTCACCCAGGCCTGGCTCTGTCCAGCAGCTCAAGGAGGACCCTGCTAATCCCAGCCAAGGGGTGGATGCTGGAGCATGGGAATCACGAGTGGAAAAACATCCCCTGGCAGACCAGGAGATGCTGTCCAATGGATCAAACCCTTCCAGAAAGTTCTAACAGCCTTTCCCAGCCCATCAGCACGAGGAAGCACAGAAATCTCCATCCAAAATCCTGGTGGAACTTTGCACTTAATCAAGCTTCCTCTTCTCATGGCATGAAGGAGAAGCTCATAATTTTAACCCTGTGTTCCTCCTTCATTAATTCACATAAATCAGCAGCTGAAAGTTAAATTTAAGAGGCAGAAGCAGCTGCTCTTTCCTAGGGTTTCTCTTCAGGAGATGTGGAGCCTTTTTCCTTGCTCTACCTGCTCCTTCTCCCCCTCAGGATGGTAACTGCACTCTCCCCACACACCTTTAATTTCAAGAACTGTTATTTGCACTCAGCAAATCTTTTCATTACTAATTGCAGGCTCACAGGGAATCCTTCTCTCGAAATTTTGTGCAGTTTGAAATTAACTCTACTTCTTAATTTCACCTTCATACCATAATATCCACAGGTCACATCATTCCTATTCTTCCAGATCCACCTCCCAGAAACTCTTCTTTAATTCTTGTAAAAGGCAGTGGGAAGAGGAGCTGAACACCTTGTCATAAGCAAACAAGGGCCAGGAACAGCATAAAAACAACTTGTGCAGCCTGAGGGAGACACACAAACCCTCATTTCCCACAAGAGCAAATCCATTTGGAGTGGGAGAGCATCTAAAACCACATGGGAAGGAAGGAAAGAGGTTTTTCTTGAGTAAGCACACGGAGGCCACAAATTTCAGCCTGTCCTAACCAAGAACCTGGACTCAGCCCTCCGAGTCTCCTCCTTGCTCTGACACCAAGCTGAGCCATGTGAGCAGGAAACCTCCTCCAGCCACTCCAGCTGGGAGCACAGGGATGATGAGAGCAGGCTGTTAACACATCCACCTCATTCCCAGCTGAGTTCTGCTCCAAGCCTGGCTTCCAGCAGATTTGAGTCTGTTTTTTCTGCCTCTCCCAGCTCCCAGCCTGTCCCACACCTTGAAGCCTGCAGGTCTCCTCTCCCAGACAAGTGGCACAAACACAGCCACGCCATGGGATGGTCCTTTCCCTGAGAGCATCAAAACCCTCCTGCAGGCACAGCCAGGCCTGGAAGCAGCCCCAGTCAGGCTGCTGAAGTCCCTGGAAGGCTCGGGGTGAAAGGTTCAGCAGTCCAGCCCAGCCACCAGGTCACAGCCCCCATGAGAGCGCCGCGGGGCTGGCGGCAGCGTTTCCATCTCAGCCCTCTCTGTGCTCTGCTTGTTTGTTGTGTAGCTGTTCCAGCACTGCATCAGCTGCTCCCCACGGGTCACACCAGCCCGCTCTCCACCTCCAAGCACTGCTGGGACCAGAGCAAACACAGCTGGTGTTTACCCACAGCAGCTCCCGGGCCGGCCCTGCCTGGAAGGACAGCGCACGGATGCTCGTTCACATCTGCTCTGGGCACAGCTTCCCCTGGCAGCAGCAGCACCTCACAGCTGGGGTTTAAAGCTTCCTTGTCAGCCCTCACATTTGATCAATTGATTATTTTAGTTTTTTCAGGAATATTAATGTGGGAAGGTGATGTCTGGCCCTGTGGCAGCAGCATCCTCCTTCCCTTGTGCCACAGGCACACTGCCCACACACACCTCACTCCACACACACTCCTGATTTTAGACTGGATATTAGGAAAAAGTTTCCTGGAAAGGGTAGTAAAACATACTAATAGGGTAGTAAAACATTGGCACAGGCTGCCCAGGGAAATCATGGAGTTACCATCCCTGGAATTCTTCAAATGATGTGTGGGTGTGGCACTTGGGGACGTGGTTTGGTGGTGCTGGGACAGCAGTTGGACTTGATGATCCTAAAGGTCTTTTCCAACCTTGGTGATTGTCCCCAGCACCTGGAACAGCCTTTCCCAAACAGCACAAAGCCTGCTGGAGCTGCAGAGATCTAGATCAACATTCCCAATGGATGCCCTGGGTAAACAACAGCCTTAAAATACAAATTCTTGAGCTGCCTAAAATGGATCTGACTTCACCTTTTTCCACCTGAAAATTCTGGCTGGGCAAAATCCAAATGTTCCATAAACATGGACCACTTTGTTTCCAAGATTCAAAGGGCAGTAACTACAGCCCCTGATTCATTTCAGTATTATACATGCTGAAGTCAACACATTTCTGCTGAGGATTAAACAAATGATTTCAGAACACTTCATTTCATGCCCAGAAGCATTCCAAGATTGCAGCTTTTCATCCCATTTTCTGTCAAAGCAAATCACATTTGAATCTCAGTACCCCCTAAGGTGAAAAGTCACAGTTACATCAGTTCCAGGAACTATTCCCTCTCTTTGCTCAGAGTTTTGACAGAAGATATTTTCTCATTCATGTCTTTTCATCTACCTCCCCCTCTGCTCCCATCTCATAAATGTCATCCTAGGGGAGATGGCACCACCCTGCAGGAACCTGGGGAACTGGGTCATCTCTGACTCACTCACTACTGAGAACCTCAGTCATGTTTTTCTCTCTGCTGACAGAAATTTGCAAAGGAAAAACAAAGGAAGAGTAGAGGTTTCTGCTAAAAAAATAAAATTCATTACCTTCCAAAATTAAAATTAAAGAACTTTTCTTCTGAAGTTCTTTAAATTCCTCCACCCATCTCTGCCCTCCTGCTGTCCAGGAGCTCAGCTGCTCTTGCTGGGAGGAATTAATTGTTGATTTGGTTTTTTTTTCCAGAATAAAGAGGACGACGCTGCTGCGCCTGCAGCTCCTGGCGGAGCCCGAGTACCGGCTCAGCGACGTGATGAGGGAATCCCTCCTGCAGGACCCCCTGGCCCCTGTGCTCACTGAGCCCCATCTCCTGGCCCTGGACAGGCGGCTCCAGCTCATCCTGGCTGCCGTGGGGAAGTGCATTGACACCTTTGGAGAGGCCACGGTGGTGGCCAACGACACCGCGCGGCCCCAGAGCCAAGCTGGACACTTAGACTGAGCTCAGAGCCAGGACAACCCTGCCAGGCAAGAGGCAGCTCCAGCAAGTGCTCATTTCCACCTACAAACACTCGCAGAGACTCGGAGGGGAAATGTCAGAAGATCAAGGATCACACCGGGCTCCTCTGCTGGGGTTTGAGCGGAGCTCCTGTGCCCAGGCAGTGCTGGTGTGGCTGCAGCAGATCTTTACACCCCAAACACAGCTCTGGGGTGAAAAAGCTGTGATCTCCAGATCTTGAGTTGGCCGTGCCCTTGGGAGGGTGAGGGAACAGCTGACCTTGGTTTGCTCATCCTCCACAGGAGCTTGGTCTCGCTAGAGAAGGACACGAACTCGACCCAAGGGTGAAGGTTGAATAAAGAGATGCCAAGAGCATTTTCCTCTTAGTAAGCCTTTGTTCTGTGGTCAGGAGCGTATATTTGAGAAAAGAGCAGTCCTACTTCACTTCCTGGCACAAGAGAGGGCATTGGTCCAGCTTGGTCAGACCAGAAGACATTGTGGGAAACACAGTCAAGGTAAGAAGACTTTCAGAAAGCTGTGACAGCAGGCTCAGAAACAGAAAGAGCAGAGAACTCAGAGCTGCAACAGCTGCAGAGTCTGAAAAGTTACAATAGTACAACAAGCAAGGACATGAAACAATAGCTTGAGTTTTAGGCTTGGCCAAGATAGACCTTAAGGCACCTACACGTGCTCACTGTCAGGAGCAGTGTCACCCCAGCCCACACTGACCTGGGCACATCTCACAAAGCCTCACAGGGCACAAAACCACTTCTCTTCCCTGCCTGAAAAGCCAGTCTGGATATAGAACACAGGCAGGGCTGTGTTGCCTTAGACCCCAAGGAAAAAAACCCAAACTAAAAAAAACACCCTGAACATCAAATCACACTGAGACACAGGACTGTATTTAGAATTTAAGAACCCACCCATTTCTGGGGAAAACATTTTGCCAAAGTGGGGGGAATCTATCTCAGGTCAGCTCCTCATATCTTTTAAAATCATTTTCTCCCTCATATCTTTTAAAATCATTGAATTAATATCATTGTCATAATTAGCTGGAAAATGGAAATGGTATCCCAGTCTCTCCCCCCTCTCCAGGTCTGTGCATTTTGAGGAGATGCAACAGAAACTAGTGACCAAGAAAAAAAAAAAGCCTGGGGAGGGAGTTTTTGTGGGTATTTCAGTTCCCACTTGACCCTTCACCTCCCAACAACAAGGCTTAAGAATAACTGGATTAGTGAAGCTCTCTTTAATAGCTTTTTTCCTTTAACCATTAGGAATTACTACACTGAGCCTTTTGGCAGCCTGGGGAAAGTAGTTGAGAACACTGTTGATAATTTATCATCCTTAAGGGGGAAAAGAAAGCCAACAAAAAACCCCACACCATAACCAATCCACCAGAAACTCGTTCTAAAGTAACTTTTAAGTTAAACAAAAGCCATCTACAGCACTGCAGACCTTCCAGAGGATCCCCAAATCCCTGCACAAAAGCTGCCAGGCAGAATTTTAACAGGATCCAGCAGGCTGCTGCACCAGCAGCAGCTCATTGCCCCACGGGCTGGAATTTTAAAAATTCCTGGAATTCAGGAATTTTGCCTGACCTAAAGGGAGTTCAATGACACCAACAAGTGCCTGGATGATGCAAGGAAGGGACAAAGCTCATTTGGCCACAGCTGTTTGTCACAGGGGATTGTGCTGGTGCTTTGTTTAACTCCACAGTAATCTGATAATGCACCTGGCTCCAAACTGCAAATCCACGGCAGAGGAGCAGCTCTGATCTGAGTGTGTCCTACAGGTGCCCATCTGTGTGTTTGAGGAAGTTTGGAGTGTTTCTTAGTGAAGAAATTCCTCCAGTATTCTGAGGCCACAAAGGTGAGCAAAAACCCCACATAAACCCACCCAAACCCCACTAAAACCCCACCCAAACCCACCAAAACCCAACCAAAAGCCCCACTCCAGGCTCCTTTAGTCCCTCCCAAATTGTGGTTCAGACAAGTCCTTGCATTTCCAACTTTTCAACAGTCTCAAGCAGATTCTTGACCTTTTTACTCTTGGGACTTACAGACGTTTTTATTCCTGTGGACAGAGAACAGATGAAAAGAAGAGGATTTGACTCCCTCTCAGCATGTTTGCTCTGTTGGTTATTTCTGTCCAGAACAACGAATTCCCAAAGTTTTATCTCCCTCTACCGGTGACTTTTTGTGCTCTCCCCACACAGGACAAACCCAGAATTAATTCCAAATTTTGCCATGGAATGGTGACTGTTTGCTGCTTCAACAGGAAACACATGGCAAGAGAAGCTTCAATTTAAGTTGTAGTTATGAAGTATGTATTTATAATTATAAGGTTGGAAGTGGAGGGTTTAAAGTTTCACTTTAGGTAATAAAAGTTCTGGTTTCAGCCTGTTTTTTTCAGTGGAGGGGATTGGGAAAGGGAGGGCAGGTGAAGGAAAGTAATCAGATATTTAAATGGCTGGTACAGGGTTCTTCTTCCTTTTATTCTCCTTTACATGAAATACATTTGTACTGGACCTTCAAAGCTGGGTGATTCAGCTTTCTTGGAGCTCAATGTAAAACACATCCAAGTCTGAGCTGCTTCAGATCACTCTTGAAATTTTTTTCCTACATCATCACAGCTGAAAACCCCCTTTTTCCATTTCCCACCACAACTTATTCATGGCTATCCATCACATGCTCATTAAGGGGTTGCAGAGATGGGAGCAGCCAACTTAGAAAAACTCCCAAGCTCCAAAAATCATGGCTGGGCTGGGAATGAACACCTTGGGAGGGATCAAAGTTGCCAGGAGCCAAACAGGACACAGGTCCAAGTGCAGAGGAATTCCCAGGCTGGCACGTGGAGGCTGAGCTCTCCCCAGGCTCCAGGGGGAAGCCAGACCTGAACTCACCCCTCTGGAGTTTACACCAAGCTAATCCATTAAGCTGCTTATTTTCTGCTGCCTCATTCATAACACATCCTCTGCAGCCAAAGGAAAACATGATGGAGGGGCAGGGAATAAAATAAAAGAGGCTGATTGCATTTAAGAATTTAAATCATTTTATTGCTTTACCTGCCATTAGGACAATCTATAACAAAAGGAATATAATATAATATATTAGCACATACAGTAAATCAGACTTATAGAGTCAGGTAACAATACAAAAATGGTCCTCTGGTTGACTATAGCTTCCTAGGGCAATAGACTTCATCAATTTGCTGAAGATAGACTAGCAAAAAATTACTTCTAAAGCCCTGAATGTTAGCTAAGGCAAAACTATGCCAGTTGTGGTTTCAAACATATTGAAATTGCACACAAAGGTAAAGCTATAACTGTGTTTAATATTTAACTCAGACTTAGCTGATTTATCTTAAAATCTTGTAGGTAAAACTACAAAAGGGAGTAAACAGCAAGCTAAAAAGATGCAGTAGTGAAACTTGATTAGAAAGCCTTATATAAAAAAAATGTGCTTTTTTTTTTTTTTGTGGAGCTCTAACTGGTTTACACAGTTTTTGGTGCTTTAATGTAATACAAAACACATATGAAGAAAAAACCTGCAGAGTCAAAACTTAAGAAAAAAGTTTTACCAAAAACAAAAAAAGGAAAAAAAAAGCGAGGAAAAAAAAAAGAACCAAAAAAAGGTAGCATTTGCTTATTCCTTAAGGACTCTGGCAGAAATCCTCTATTCAACATCTTTTGAATAGAGAACTCAAACCACAAGCATTTCAATCCCCTTCCTGGGATTTCAGTTTCAGAAATACCCTGAAACCTTCTGTAAAGGCTTGATACCTTCAGTATTATTCTGCATGAATTAGCAGATTCTTCCTGATTCTCTCCATGCCTGGGAAAACGTTGGATTTGCATCCACTCCACCTCAGAAAGGAAATAAAACGAGGGCTCCATCGATAAAGTAGTTGCACAACAAATGCCAAACTGCTTGCTGTCACTCCCAAATACAAACCTATGCTACTTGATATAAATTACAGTTTAAAGGAAACCTTAAAAATTGCCTACAATTATTGAACCGTGGAATTCAGTAAAAACTTTCGGGAAGTCTTGGTGAGCACAGAGTAATGGAACACAAAGCTGGGAAATACTGAAATACATTTAAGACTCCGCAACAGATTGAACTTGGGAAAAATAAAAAGGATTAAATAAGTAAGTGTGGTGGAAATTCCATAAGCAAGGAAAGAGAATGCACGTTTTGGCTTTGAACTAGATTTATAGTGAACCATTTTTAAAATGATGAACTGACAGCTCTAAAAACTTAAAACAACTGAGTGTTGCAGGAAAGTTCAAACATTCAGTTTTTCTGCCTCACATTCTCTACCAAGAATAATGGAGCTTTACAGACCAGCAGTCTTGTCACCTGCAACTGATACTGGCCAAAACACTCAGCACTTATTTTCGCTGGTAACAAAGGGTCACTTGAACTGATGGTGATTTTTTAAAAGTCAACTGAGGATTAACAAAACAATTCACAGGGAAAATCAAATGTTTGCTTTTGACTTCCACACCAATCTAAGCACTCAAACAGTACTAACAGCTGGACAGCTGCACCAGTCTTACACCAATCTATGTACTAGAGACTAAAGTCAGGCATTTCATGTAGCATTTGGTTCTTGCCACTTGGAACATGAAGAGTTTTAAATGGCAAATCTGTGGCTGGAGAAAGAACAAGTGGAAAAGATCAGTTGCGGCAAGTCAGCAAATGGATCAACAGCTGAAGTAGTTCACCAGAACTATTAACCTGGAAAGCTTTTGATTTACACTTGACAAGAACAGAACTAAGCAATCTTAAACCAGCAGACACAGGAACAATTATACTGGTAAATTCCAACTGTGGCTTTCTTAGCAGCTGATGCCTCACGATTGAACCTAGGATTACAGTACCCAGAAAATGAAAATGAAACCCAGAAAACCCCAAGCCCCAAGAAGCTCAATTACAAGGGTAGCTCTCATGTGAAAAGAAATACAGCAGGTGATGACCACAGCCTTAAAATCTGTCCAATAATTTGAGAAACACCTTTAAAAGAACTTTTTCCCCCCCCTTTACTCTCACCTCCTCACTCTATGGCAGTGGCGTGGTGCCAGGAGGTCTCTCCCTCGCTGAAGCAAGGCTGCACTGGCCTGAGTTGGACACTGGTGCACAGAGAGAAGCAAATGTCTCCATTGAACTTTTTCTATTAATTTAATGGGACAGAGAGCACAGAAATAATATGCTCTAAATTAATGACAGTGCCATGATAAGCAGTTTATTTTTTTCCTTTTTTTTTTTCTTTTCTTTCTTTTTTTTTTCTTTTTTTTTTGAGGGGAAAAGGGGAANAGCTGCAAATGCCAGTGGCGATGTGGCTCTGCACAAGGGGAAGAAAGCAGTCTGCATTTGTGAAGCATGGCTTGGACAGGGAGGAAGGTTTCAGACAGACAGTGATACAAAACTGTTGTACTGCTGGATGTTCCTCTTGAGGATATCCGAGCAGGGGCCCAGCACGCGCTCGAACCGGGGCCGGTCCAGCTTCACACATTTCAAGGGGCCACGAGCCACGACGGTGGCAGCACGAGGACGGTTCATCAGCAGAGCAATCTCACCTGGGACAGCACAAACAGGGAGCAGAGTTACCAATCGATGGGAAAAAGAGGTAAAGAAATGACCCTTCTCCACTTTAAACTGCAGAGAAGGTAATTCAGGCTTCAGCACTGCTCAGAACAAGTACCTAAGTAATTACGTTAAGAGCAACTGTGAAGGTAGTTTATAAAAAAAAAACTACTTGATGATTTTGTTATTTAAAAGCCTGTCCACATTCAAGTCTCTCTGAAAATAAAGCCTAAAAAATTTTCAATACTGTGTCTCTTTGAGGAAAGGTCATGTTTCAATTCACAGTGTAATTTTCCTAGCTAACAAGTAGTTATTTTTCTAATAGTACTGCTCAATTCTGGTGTTTCTAGGAAACTCAGGACAACAAGAGCATGGTTCTGAAGTAAACAAACAAATAGAACATTCATGCACCAGACAGAAGCCTTTGACCCACTGCTGGCCAGAAGACTCTGACTTTGTCATGGGGCTGTGGAAAAGGAGCATTTTGAAGTCCCACTGGATTCCCATCTCTTAAGTTTTGCACAAACATGCCAAAAGCTTTGTTTCAGCTGCTGAACAATGACGTTTTCAACAAGCCCCTGTTATCAGCAACAGAAATAACCCCCAACATTCCTATAACAAGCATGGAAGAAACCACAGAAGCAACTCTGGGGTTTTGTTTGCTCTGTTTTGGACTTGAGTTCTTTCCATGTTCAGGACTGAGGAAAGAACTCAGTGTTCCTCAGAGAACACTTCTGCCTGCATTATCAGAAGGGATGTTCCAAAGAAATATGGAAAACTTTTCCTTTGTGCCCAATTAAAAAGCCTGAACTCAGCAGCCTCCAAAAGAGTCTTGCCAAAGAACAAGGAGTTCTAAGGGATGGTTAAACCCCTGAAGGAAAGATCTGCAGCACCTGAACACAATGACTGTGATATTTAGTTTTACAGTGGGAAACTCAAGAGAACACAGAGGGAAATATTAGAAAATATAAAATGACACAGAATGAAGTCTAGTCCTAGATCCTGAGCCAAGCAGGCTTTGGGCAGAGCCCATGCACTCAAGTCCATCCCAATTTAGGCCTTGCAACAGAGGATTTGCTGCTTACATCATCTACAGAACTGAAAACCTGGTCAACCAAAAGGTTTTAGCAAGAGAAAAGGGAGGAACTACCCAAAACATGAAAAAAATGTTAGGGGTTTTGAGAGGGAGAGGGCTGTATTTAAACATAAAGAGCAGGTTCTGACCAGGTTCCTTTCTGACCTGGAGAACAGAAGGCCAAGGAAGGAATTTTCTTATCTTACTGCTGTCTTCAGCTGTGTAATGAGTGACTACAAAGACAAAGCCAGGCTGCACAGGGAAAGACAGAGAGAAAGCAACAGGCTGCAGAACAGGAAATTCTTGTCAAGCATGAAGGAATAACCTCTCCACAACAAGGCTGGTTAGACAGAGGAAGAAACTGCCCAGAGAGGCTGTTGGTTCTCCATCCCTGGAGACACAGGAAACTCAACTGGACACAGCCTGAGGAATATGTCGTTTTAAAACTTAGCTCTGCTCAGGGCAGGGAGGCCAAGCCAAATCATCTTTTACAGTAAAGTAGTGTGGAACAATCACATCCTGTGTGCACACCTGAGTGCCAAGTGACTCTGATACTCACCCGACACTGAGAGCAACCACAGGAGTCCAAAACAGTAATTAAGCAAATCCATCTCATCTCTACCACTGACACAGCACAGACAAAATGGTGACAGTGGTGTCTGTAGCCACTGTTGTCACAACATAACTCACCAAAGTAATCAGAAGGTCCCAGTCTGCCCACTTCCACAAATTCCTCATTTTCTGACCGGCGCTGTAACACTGCAGCTGTGCCCTTCAATAAATGACAGCAGTCAAACAACTGCAATTTCCAGCATCCCTCCAAACAATGAATTTCACACAGGATCAGCTGCTTTGCAGAAATAACTGTTATGATGCCTCAGTTAAAAATCCACTTCACAGTCCTTGCACAGTTCACCTAACTGCTATATAAGAACAACTGCTCCTCTCCTCTCTAAGCATGAAACATCTTCAACATTTACACATCCACAGCAGTGACTTCTTCCTGGTTTTCATCATAACAGTAGAAATATTACAATATGACTAGCAAAAAGCCCAGAAAAAACACAAACCACCAGTCAGAACACTAGTAAGGCATTACCAGCTATCTAGAACAGGTCTCTACTCTCAAAAAGATAAACTGTTTTCAGTCAGAAACTTGTTACTTTTTTTCCTAGAAATATCATTTGTGAAAACAGCAAAACTAAATCCAAGTTACTGCACGTCCAGCAAGATGATGTTTCTTTAGTGATTATCTGGAAGTACATTCTTATGTTTTGTTCTTCTCCAAGTGCCTGCTTAGGGACACAATAAAAAAAAGTCACATTCTGAGCTTTTAATTTTGAGCTTGCTTACCTCCAAGATAATGAAGAACTCATCTCCTGGCTCTCCCTGGACCACAATCTTCTGCCCATCCTCAAATTGTACCGGTTCCAAGGCATCAGCCACAGTGAGACGCTCCCACTTGTCCAGGGATTCTACAGAGTTAAGAGTTCATTACTGGAGTGTCTTCTCAAGGCACAAATTACACCTTTTGCTCTGTATTTATACAGAGGTCAGTGTTATTTCTGCCTGCATTTGTGCATCAGTGATCAAGACCTGAATTAGAGCTACTTTGGATTGATGCAGAGAAGCAGTTGTGATGAATTACCACAACAGCCTGTAATCATCATAATGCTGGGTAACAACTTCATTACAATGTGGCAATTGAATCCACTCCAGAACAAAAAACTTCTCACTTACCCAATATAGATACTTTACTAAGGAATTTCTCATACATATTTCTCTTTCTCAAAGTATTTCCCTATAAAAAAAGGAAAGGACACAAAGTAAGTTTTCTTTCTACTCTAAATAAAACTCCAGACACAAACAAATTTAACCAGACACATAGTGTTCTGTCTCACAGACCCCAAACCCACAAGACGAAATGTTTTGAAATTGAGTTCTCTCAGTAATATTCCAGTTGAGCAACATTCCTGAAGTACTCAGCATTTACTGCATCCTTATTACACTCTCAGCTCAGTTTAATACTGCCATTGTTTTGCTCACTAATGCAAGATTCCCCCTTGCCCTGTGCCTGAGAGATGCACGTTGAGTAATCAGCTTTCTGATTACTGAAGAGACAGCAGGATTTGGAATAAATAACTCCAGCAAAAGACAGCCAGAAGGACAGACACCCAGGATACATACCCCCCAAAGCACAAATCCAGTTTTGAGGGATACTTACCATCAGGATCCTTCTGTAGCTGTCCCTGTCAATGCCCCACAACTTGACGTTGGTCTTGGCTTTGACGGTGGCAGCTCGGGGGGTGCCGTAGATGAGGGCGAGCTCTCCAAAGCTCCCACCCTCACCCACACTGGTGGCCCACTCACTGTTCACGTAAACCTGGAAGGCAGAGCATGGTCAGACACCCCTCAGCTTCCTGCTGCCCCCTATTCCCTTGGGAGTACAAGGAAATTCTCACATCTGTACTAATATTGATCATTTCGGGGTTTTATCAGTGTTTCCAATCCCAGCACAATTTGTATTTTCATTGATAAAGGGATTCTCTTCTACATCTCAGGCACAGACTCTACACACACAGAGTTACTAAGAAATAACATCTCAACAAGGTCTGTGTCATAAAGAGCTATGAATGAGCTGGGCTGGAAAATAAAAAGTCTGTCTGTTCTTAAAGCCTGCCCCACACCTCAACTCCACCCTGCATGCCTAAAACATCTGTACTGCGTCCAAAGCATTTGTTTGGAAACTCAGACTGTGCAGCCAGACTGAACTGTTAAGGGGCAAAAAAAACTTCTATAAGTAAGAACTTAAAATGAGAAATTTCTCATTTGTTAAAATGAGAAAAGTTGCTAAAGGCAGGGTCTGTAGAAGAAGCCTAAAAATATCAGAGTATTCTTCTGCTAGGAATGAACATATCATTAATAAACTACCAGGAATGCTTACATCCATTTCTCCTTGATCAACAACATAGAAGTTATCACCTTCATCACCTAAAGAAGACAAAAAAAATATTGAATATAAATTAAACTGAATATACTAAGAAAGAACTGGCATTTCTGCCAACTTTGATGTTTAGACTCCAACAAGGTTGGCAATTTTTTGCACAGTTTTCAGGGTGAAATATGATATTTTGCTGATTTCACACTCCTCTCAGCCCCGTGAAAGGGGACATCTACTGGTGCCCAGGAGATCAGCAGCAATTCCAGGATTACTGGAAAGGCCAACCAGACCCATAAATTGACATAACATTTCTACAGAGTCACCAAAGCACCATATTCCCAACAGATAATCTCTTCAGGGAAGCCACATCCTCCTCCAGTGGCTCCAACTCCTCACTGCAGTATGAAGTGCTTCAGGGAACATAACAAGAAATTGTGTGGCTGCAGTGAGCCTGCTTTTATGTTAAAAAATAAACACAGACTAAGAGCACTAGGCCAGAGCCAGTTCCCCATCCCCAAATGACTCCCCTGAGCAAGCAGTGTCACTTGCCTTGCTGGATGACAGTCTCTCCTGCGATGTACGTGACGGGGAACATCGCATCGAAGATGTCACTAAGGAGAGGACACCAAAATCAGACAAAAACCTCCACACATCTGTACCCCCAACCCATCAGTGCTTCTCCTGGAGCTCTGTGTGTTACACTGACCACTGCAGAGTCACTGCAGATTTGTGACACACTTGACTCTTCTAAACTCTGCCCTTCCACAAACCTTAACCCCACTAAGGTTTCCTCCTACCTCCTCTCATTATCATCAAGATGGGTAAACAGCACATTCTTCTCAATTGCTTTTGCCAAAGCAGCCATGGTTTTATAATCTTTTGGAATAACCTAAGAGAGAATCAGAGAAAGCAAATGGTTAATTTTTCTCATGAAAAATTTCTACATTTCCCATGGTAAATAAACAACTTAAATTGCTACAAAACACTGGCTGAGTTTTTCCATTTTCTTTCAAGCACTATAAATACAACCCCAAATATAGTAAATGTTTAGAGACAGTTTGAACACATGGAAAATATAATCTTGTATTATTTTATTCAACTGAAAAGCATAATTCTATGCTTAGTTTGTAAGTTTCTTTTGCAGGAGGACAAATATCTGTTCAACCTGTGTTTTCCTGGGAACAGCAGCAAGCCTGCTCTGCCATTAGGCCAAATGTTGTTGCAGCTGCCAAATAACTGGAAGCACATTATATATATCTAAATATATGCACATCTAAATATACATGACTTCAAAGGGAACAGGTCTAAGTAATGCATGAATGGTTTAATTGCATGATAGGTTATCCTGTCCTCCAGTTAAACAGCCACACACACAGGTCTGCTTTTTACAGCAATTATGACATAACAGGCTCCAGGAGCTTGGTGTTATTTAATGCCCTGGATAGAAGGTGGGTTCAGATAAACTCTTGGATTGTGGATGTGATTTTGAGCAAGGTTTAAGAGTCAGAGCACCTTTCTAACATAAGAGGCAGCATCCTCTTCTGTGTAGACTTCTGCACTGATGGCCCCACGTCGTGATCGGTATTTAACCACGGGGTTGAGGGGGGGAGGAGGGGAGATCTCATCCTCCCGGGAGTCGGAGCGAGAACCAGACTTCAGCTGATTCAACAACTGCTTTGTTTCCTCCTAAACAGGAAGGAAGACATGTTTGTGTCACATAATCCAAAGGGAAAAAAAAAAAAAGCAGTGATGTATCATGTTCCAGCCCAGCCTGCCAACACCAGGGAGCTTCCTGTGTACCATTATTCCCACATTAAGGCAAACAGGAGACTGCAGCATCCGAGATCAAAGGCCTTTCAAAACACGTGGTAGATGTGCCTTTCATTCCTACCAGTCACACCACAATGGTGTTTATTTTATTGAGTTATTCTTCATTTATTAAGCTATTGGTGTGAACAAGTTGATTCTGGTCTCTGCCAGTGTATTCAACAGGTGATGAGGACATTCCTCAAATGCTGAAGGCACTTCCCCAGCTGCAAACCCCCAATTCCTCCCCTCAGCTGTGAGGTGTTAAAGTCTTTTTGGAGTTGAAAGACAGAGGAGCAATTCCTCAGAAATCCGTGCTACATGAGAAGCTTTTGGAAGAGGTTGAGTCATGGGCCAACTTGATACTCATTAACCAGCATTTATTTTAGGAGAAAGAAACATGAACACTGCTTTCAAAAGAGCTGGAGGAAGGATGCTGGAGGCCAAAGTGGGATTTTTTTATGCAAACCACATGCAAACCTTGCACAAGGTTACTTGTTTTCCTTATTTCCCTCAGTTACTTATTGTGTTGCAGTGATACTGTAGAAGAGCAGGGTACTTACAAGAACACAAATTCTAATTAACTTGACACACAGAAATTTGATTCTTTGAAAGATTCACCTCAATCAACTAAAATCAGATTAAAAACAAAACAGCCAACCCTGGAGTCAGAGCATTGACATCATAACAGCTCAAATGACTTTCCCAGCATTAGGAAACAGGGGTTTGGGACATTCTGTAAAAGAACAAGGACTCATCTGTTCTCCCAGAGCTCCAGCCCTTGTAAAAGCTGGGTTTGTCCCAGTGTCCTTGATCCCAGCTGGGCAGAGGCTCTGGATAACAGCACCAGGCTGAGGGAAGGGCCATGGGATACCCATTCCTGAGAGTTTCCATTCCCCCTCTCCCAGAGCCAAGGAGCTCCACGGCCTCACGTTTCACTTCCTGCACTTTGCCCATCGATAAAATGGTGCCACATTTCCCAACCATGGGAGCAAAATGTATTTAAAACTCATTTCTGTCCTCTGATTTTAGAGGAACAAGTCTCAACAGGGATGAAATTAAAAATAGCCTGAGCAGTAAGAAGTGTTTGGTGTAAACTGCCTCACCATCAACCACAGAACATGTTTGTTCACATACAAAATACTTAACCCATTTAAAAAGGCACTTTTTAAATAAGTGAACACCAGCTGCTGGGTTTTCTCCAGTATCACAAAAAATATTAAATATTGTGATCAGAGACTGAAGCACTTCAGCAGCACTTAGTGAGGGAGTTGTTATCAAAACACTCTTCAAGAGACTCCTCAGGGCAATGCCCCACTCAGGGAAAAGGAAACTGCACTAACACAAAAAATATAACTGGTAAGTTCAGTCTGACCCAAAATTTAATATTAACATTTTAGTATAGGAAGGTAGGGGATGGACACAGAAACAAGTTACAGGTGGGTAAAATAATGTATTAATTTAAAATACACAAGTTATTCTAAATAGTCCATACACACATTCACCAAGGAGATTCTCCTTGAGACAAATCACAGAATAGAACCATAGAATGAGGTTAAAAAGACCTCCAAGATCATCAACTCCAAACATCACTATGTCAACTAAACTATAAATCTCCAGATATTCATATTACACACTGCCAGACAACCCTGTGCCACAACATTCTATAATCTCACTTTTCATCTTTTTAATAGACACCTTTTACAATTTCTGACTCTAAACCCCATTTATGAAACCAACAGATCAGAGAAAAATTACAGCAGGACCTAAAGAAAGGGTAGCAGTTGTTATTCCCAGATACCTTTGGATTTAGCCAGTGTTTATGAAGAAAAAGTGTTTGTTCAAGTCTAGAAGCTCCTCACATTAAACATATCATGGATAAAGACACTCAGTTTGCTCTGTACTCATCAGTATAAACACTCCCAGGATTTGAAAAAAATTCAGGAATAATCTATTTATTACATCCAAGTGTTGATCTGGTCTTTCAGCTGATGAGGCAGTTCACAGTTTTCAGGGTCAGTCACAAACTGCAAGCCTTATTTTTCCTGACAAATAACAAATGTTTTTTAAGTCCATTTCAACTATTACAAGTAATACTAAAGTGATGACATTTCACATACTCAGATTTAAGTCTATCAGCTACTGAAGAAGACCTTCACAACTTTAGAATTATGGTGTACACTGTAAAACCTGCTAATTGTCATTGCACCAGACACAGTCTCAACCTCCTCTGGTTAATTAGTATTTCACTTATATCAGATTTAAAAAACTCCAAATATTCAGAAGCTATAAAAATATTTTAAAAAAAGCTCTGCCATAAATTCACAACTGCACAGTATATCCTCCTAAACTACCTTGCTTTGCAAAAGAAACACTCAGGAAAATGGGAAAATATTCATATATCTGAGCAGGGCAGGTGGTAGGGAACAGGGACATGACCACATGTCCATCACACTTCCTAAATCCAGCTTTCCATAAAGCCTGATGTGCACATAACTGCATCACACACAGCATTTCAAGCATGCACTTATTCCATAGGACAGTCATGTCCAACAGCCAGGATTCATCTGGCAGGCTGCAATAATGATCTCTACATTAAATTTCCATAGCTCAAGCTGCATGACACAGCCCAGCCCAGCACTGGAGAGCTATTACAGCTTTTAGCAGGTATTGCTATTACCACACATGTTTGCACAGCAAAGAGAACAGAGGCCTTAGCACACAACAAACAGATAAAATAAAACCATTTATACAATCAATGAGCAGTAATTAGATTCATCTAACAGCTTTCATAACCCAGAGGAGGACATTTGAATTCCTATAGTAGCTGTAACCACCTCAGAGGCAGCAATTTTAATGTTTCTGAACAGAAATTCTAAAGCATGTTTAAATTTCTTCAACATATTTTAATAACATGACAGTGAATCAGCTCTGTTTGTGTGCAGTGGAAGAGATGACTTGTCAAGAGAATGAGAGAGAAAATAGCAAGCTCACTTGAGTTTTCAATGGTGTTCCTTCAAAAATCAATCTTATTTAAAAAAACTCAGATTGAGATACAGTCAGAGAGAGGAAAATTCTGAAAGCAGATTGAAAAGTTGCTCTGCTTTATTACAGGTGTAAAAGCCATGATTTTGGGAGGTGCAGCAGAGTGAGTTTCAGGCATTTTTGCTGTTGCAGAGCTGAGGACTGGGCTGGAGCTGGTTAATAACATTACTGGGCTCCCCAGACAGGGATGTCAGGAGTTTCCCTGCACAGGATGTTCCATGCTCTGTTACCTGAGAGCTGTGCAGGTACCACAGGACCTGGGTAAACTCAGCCCAGCCCAGCTGGGGAGAGAAACCACCCAGAGGAAGCTGCAGCACATTTTAAACCCTAGGAGGCAATAAAAAAATGCTCCAGTTTCACTTGTAGCTACAGCTGCACTAGAGGGCACTTGGAAACCATGAGAAAAGACCCTGACCAAAATTGTGAGAGCAATTTAAGGGGAAAAAACATTACCTAACCAGTTTTATTTTCAGCTTCAGTGAAGGCTGACCGAGTACACAGAGAGCCAATGTGCACCAGAATAAAATCATCAACTTGTTCAATTCTAACATTCATGTCATTCAATTCAGAGCTGGACTTGTTATCTTGCTAAGAAACAAATTAAGTTCCTAAATACTGTATGTTGACCATAAATCCACTGCACAAAAGCACCCAAATAATCCCATTTTACATCCCCACATATGGATTGGTTTATGATTTATTCTAAGCACAGTAATGCTGTTTACTTGGTAAAATTTTGTCTATAGATACCTGTGGTGATGTTTTAAAATTCCCAACCTAGCAGTACTTCAAAACTCAAGAATCCAAGGAGGGGAAGGAATCATTGTAACAGGCAGGGCCAAGGGATTTTTAAGAATCTCATTATTCACTGGTTTGTTGCTGATACACACAACGAAAAAAAAGTCAGAGCTTTTAATTTCATAAGCAAAATGTTCCCCAAATAAATTATGAGTTATAGGAGATAATCTGTACCCCTTGGTCATTTTCTAGTATTTATCCTGAACACTTCCATTAAAATACAATTTCCACCAGACATATTTATGATCTTCAGTGTTAATTTCCTTCTTCTTTATATCAGCAATTAGTAACTCACTAGAACAAAAAAAAAAACCTAACTGCCCTATACAATCCTTAGAGCAGCACCTAAAAAAACAACTGCTGCACAAGGTCACAGCTGCATTATTTACTAATTCCATGTTCTGAGTACAGTTGCATCCAACCTTTCCTCTGCACAAGCCTTTAATCTTCCCATTTCTACTGCAGCTCCTTTTCCTACCTGCTTGGATATCAATATATAAAATTAACAGGTCAGAAGAGTGTGAAATCACTGTTTCAACTCTGAATGCTTTCCATTCCCAAGATCCCAAAATGCTTTCAACAACAACAAAAACACCAAAGGGACCTCAGGACAAACACAAGAGGGACACCAACACAGAACTCCCAAGAGAAGGCAGAAACAGGCCTGCTCTTCCAGAGATCTGCAATGCAAATACTTCCATTTCTTTCCATCTAGGCCTGCATAATACAACTGGCAGCACTTCTGTGCTCTGCCCACATTACTGGAAATCAATATAAGAATCCAAATGCCCTCAGCAGTGTCCAGCAAGGTCAATCTCCAGAGTTCTCCAGCTCCAGACACACCCATGTATGCTGTGTACCAGCTTCCATGAGCAAGCACTGGGCTGGGATCACACCTGGATCCCAGCTGGATAACTCTCCTTGTCATCTTATGTTCTGTCCTTTGGTATGACAGAGGTGCAAAAACGACTGGAAAACAGGATCTGTTTTCCAAAGGCACCACTTCCAACTTCAAACAGTCAACACAAGTGGTCAAATCTGCAGCTCAGCCCCTAAATGACAAAGACACATTTAAATATAAGTTGTTCCACCTTCCTTCCCTCCCATTCTGTATTTTTACCTTCTCCAGTCTCTCAAAGTATTCTCTGATGAATCCCATGGGTCTTTCAGGTCTCACTGTGCATAACTGCACAATGCAGTCCTTCAGCAGCTGCTGGATGTTGTGTTTTTGGATGTAAAGTTCACACTCCCGAAGGCTCCGCTCCTCCTCGCTGCTGCTGCTGCTGGAAGCTGCCATGGCTGAAGAGAACAGAAGGAGAAGGTTGAATAATGAATAGCTACTGGAAACAAAGATGCTGCTGCCTAAAACAAAGTTTTGTTGTATTATCTTACTGATATCACAGCAAAAAAACACCTTTATCTACCAGAGCAGTAACTAAGCTAAAGAAAATGCTGGGAACTCATTTAGCACCTGGGAAGAAATCAGAAATCAAAACTCTGGGGCTCCACAGCCACAGGCAGAAAAGGAAAAGCCGAGAAAGCTTCAACAACTCAAGTCCTGTAAGTGCTCCAGGTCAGGGAAGGTTCCACCTGAACTTCCTGCTGCTTGAAGTGAGGATTTTGTAGGACTGGAGGCTCCTGTCAGGAGCTGCGTGGTCTGTGTGGGGTCATGGGATGGACGATGGCCAGGAGAGGGGTGGGTGGGAGCTGGAAATGTGAGAGGCCAGGCATGACCAGCATTCGGAAGTGAAACATGCTCAGGTTGAAGGCAAAGCCAAAATGTCAAGGCAGAGCCTGCTAACGGAAGTTATGGATTACAGGCATCACTCCTAAAAAGCTCCTGTGTAATTTAAACCTGCTCATACCTCAGCACTTATTTCATGGATACACTGCAATCCCAAAAATACCTCTGCAACTGTAAATAATGAAGAGTACAGCTTTAAACACCTGTTATGATGCCAGGTTTTCTAAAGACTTAGCTATGACACTTTCAAAAATGTTCTTAAGCAGATTTTTCTCCCCCTTCAAGTTTGTACTGGGTTTCCACTTGCAGATTTTGGCAGCATGGGGTACAGGGGGGGTTCTGTGAGATGCTGCTGGCTGCTTCCTCCATGTCCAACAGAGTCAATGCCAGACAGCTCCAACATGAAACTGCCACTGGCCAAGGCTGGGCCCATCAGTGACAGTGGCAGAGCCTTTGGGACAATGTATTTAAGGAGGGAGGAGAAATGGCTACTTCAGCCAGATAGAGGAAAGGGAATAAACGGGAAAAACAGCCCTGCAGCCCCCAGGGTCAGTGCAGGAGGTGCTCCAGGCCCTGGAACATGGATTCCCTGGCAGCCTGTGACACAGCCCATGGTGAGGCAGCTGAGCCCTGCAGCCCAGGGAGGGACCTGGGGAACAGAAATCCACCCACAGCCCCTGGAGATCCACTGGGGGAGCAGAGATCCACCCACAACCCTGGAGATCCACCCAGAGCCCCTAGAGACCCATTGGGGAAGCAGAGACCCACCCACAACCCCTGGAGATCCATGGGGGAGCACAGATCCACCTACACCCTGTGGAGGACCTCACACTGGAGCAGGGGAATGCAGAGTGTGACCCCACAGGAATCCTGTGCTGGTTTTCTGGCAGGAGCTGTGAGCATGGAAGGGAAACCAGGCTGGAGAGCAGCCTGCAGGAAGGACTCACACTGGAGAAGTCCATGGAGGACTGTCTCCCATGGGGAAGGTGTGAGGAGTCTTCCCCTGAGCAGGATGGAGCAGCAGAGTGTAAGGAACTGACTGCAATCCCCATCCTCTGAGGGGAGGGGAGGCAGAGAACACCAGGAGTCAACTTAAGGCTGGAAAGAAGGGAGAGGGCCAGGAAGATGTTTGTAATGTTTGGCTTTATTTCTCATTATCCTACTCAAATTTAATGAGTTTAATTTATTACCAATTTCCCCGAGTGGAGTCTGTTTTGCCCAGGATGGCAAATGGTGAGTGATCTCTCCCTTATCTCAGTCCAGGAGCCTTTCCTTATATTTTCCTTCTGTTGTTGAGTTGAAGAGGGCAGTGATGGAGCAGTTTTGGTGGGTGCTTAGCATCTAGCCTGGCTCAGCCCACCACAAGGTTATAAAACCATTTTGAAATAAGGTTTTTACATATACATGTATAGAGACATACATTTCATGTGTTTTTCTTCACAAGAAAATTAACACTGTGAGAGTTAAAGAACAGGGAATAATTTCTCAGGTAATTTTTGGATGAAATATAAAGAAAGTTACCTGGTACAGGGAGTGTGGCAACAGCTTATTTATATGCAGTAAGATATGTTGATCCCGGGATCAGCTTTTGAAAGGGAAAAAACGGATTCAGTCAAAATAATTTTGAGAAATGACAAGTCACTGAAGTCACATCATGGGTTTTATCCTGCTGAGGCAGCAGCAGGAAACCCCAGGGCACAGAGGCAACACAACAACGTGCTCCTCCGAATTCTGCTGCTGGAGATTACAGAAGGCTTCGAGTTAATATGGAATTACCAACACTTTAACCAGGTGTCATGACTGTCACACTTAATCCCTGCTCAAGGACACACACACACACACACGTGTATTGTGCGTTGCATAAACACAAAGCGTGGCCTTCCCACGGGCTGAGAAAGCGCCGAGAAGTTCTCCAGCGACTCCTTTTGTTCTGCCAGCCCGCACGGTGAAGGTCAGCGCTCATTAACCAGCCCCGGCGGCTCCGTGAGCGGACACGGACCGCGCCAGAAGGGCAGGACCGGCGCAGGAAATGCGGTATCACGGGCAAAATGAAAACTCCGCTATTTCCACAAGCCACTATTTCTGCACGTTCCCAAAGCTTTCCCGAGCTCCCTAAGGCGTGG
>WBNO01033395.1:49918-74788 GCA_013400575.1 Peucedramus taeniatus
GGGCGGGTCCCCTCAGGGATGGCCCGGCGGAGCCCCCCCCTCACCGCACACACAGTCGGGCCGGGCTCGGGCTGCTCCATCCCCGGCTGTCGCTGAGCAGCCCCCGCGGCCCCGGGCGGGTTTCTGCGAGCCCGGCTGAGGCGGAATTCAGCGCGATCGCCGGGCTGTGCCTCCCCCGCGGCCCGGGGAGCCTTCGGGGACGGGCAGGGCAGCCGCGCTCTCCCCGGGCTTTGTCCGCCCAGCGCTCTGTGGCCACTCGGGAGGTGGCGGCGTTGCCCAGGGCCACCAACACCCCCCCGAGGCTCTGGGTGAGCGGCTGTGCCAGAGCACCGCCCCAGCTCGGGATGAATTACAGCCGCATTCCTCACAGCCTTGCTGCCCTGGGCTTTACCTGCTCCGATTTAAGAACCGTTCCCAACCGGGACAGCAAAACCCTCCGGGAGCAGCGAGCCGCACACGGATGTGGCAGCCGGAGCCAAGATCGGCCCAGGTCGTGGGGAACGAGATAAGAATCAGAGATATCGGCCTCACTCACACCTGGAAATGCCCTTTCCTTTGCAGCCCTGCTTTGCATTGGTGTGCCCGAACAAAGGGTGCTTTGAGGGATGTGCTGCTGAGTGAACCTGCTGGTCACTGTCCCCAGTACAAACGCTGGGCGTTGCTATTATGGGCTGGCTGCTGGTTTAAGACCTAGGTCTGGCTGCTTACTACATCTGGAACTGGGCAGAGACAGCGCTTGGCAAGACTCTGCCCACTGCCCTTAACAGTGAGAGCAGAACTTCCCCAGCCCGGATGAGTCACAGGTGGATCAGCTCCTGGCTGAGGAAGCAGCTCCTTCTGTGTCCCACAGGTCCTGTCTGCATCCTCCCAGGTGGATCTGTACCTGTTTGTTCCCCCAGCAGCCACAGGGCCATAGGAGAGGATGAGTTTGCTCTCTCAGAGGGATACTTGCCTTCTGGAGGCTGCAACAGCCTCAGAAGGAAAACTGGATTCCTGAGTTTGTTACTCTGTATTAACTTAGAAGCTGAAGTTGTGCCTTCACAGAACACTGTGCCAGGATCTACTCATTTCCTCAATGCCAGGGTTTAACCCCAGCCAATTCCTCACTCAGTGAGGTGGAAAGAGAACCAAAAGGGTGAAAGTGAGAAAACTTACAGGCTGAGATAAAGACAGATTAATAATTAAAGCAAGAGCCACACATGCAAACAAAGCAGAACAAGGAATTCATTCCCCACTTCCCATGGCAGGCAGGGGCTCAGCCATCCCCAGGACAGCAGTGGGGACAAAGGCCATCACTCCAAATGTCCTCCCCTTCCTCCTCCTTTATCCCCTGAGCCTGACGTGGATGGCCTGGGATGTCCCTGGGGTCACTTGGGGTCAGCTGTCCTGGCTGTGTCCCTTCCCAGCTCCTTGTGCCCCTCCAGCCTCCTCACTGGAGGGGTGAGGAGCAGAAAAAGCCTTGACTGTGCAAACACAGCTCAACAAAAACATCCCCAGGTTAGCAACTCTGTGTTCAACACAAAGCCAAGACACAGCCCTGTACAAGCTAATATGGCAAAAAATCCCCATTCCAGTCAAAACCATCCCTGCAGGGACTCTTGCTGTCACCTGGAGGGCTTCAGCTCTGAACCAACAGGTTTTTGCTTTGTCTTTGCAGCTCCCTGGCAATTGGAACCACAACTGGATACAGACTTTTCTCCTTAAGTTCTGTGGAGCAGCTGGACCAGGTCCATGAAAGCAGTAAGTCTCCTGTTTCCTGGGGAGAAATATTGACCAGCAGCACCTTAAATTTGTGAGAATCCTTCATCTTTGTTAGAGCCCAGCTTCTTTTCCACTGCTGCCATCCAGTTAGTGCTGCAGCCCAGCACTCAGAGGCATTTTCCCACTAGAATGTTTCAGGTACATGAGCAGCAGCCCACAGGCTTCCAGCACAGCTGCTGGAGAGCTCCCAGGCTTTTAATCCAGTGTGGTATTTACAAGCAAGATGTTTTTAACAGGTTTTCCATGTAGAGAAGGTCACTCCCAGCAGGCCTGCAGCTCTTAGCTGTGCTCACAGCAGCATGTAACACACACTGAGCAGCCCAAAACAAGCCTGGCCTCGTGGAGCAGGGACTCCAGGCTGCTTCAGCTGAGCTGCACTGAAGAGAACACTTCCCAGCTGGGTATGTCCATCAGTGGATGTGTTCTCCAGGGGCTGCAGGAGGAGCCTCAGCAGTCAGACACAGCTGCCTCATCTGGAGCAGCATCCAGGCTCCTTTCCCAGAGCCAGGCAAAGGGAAGCAGGTCCCTGCTGGTGACACACTCAGGGTGATGGGCTGAGGCACAGCCAGTCCCACATGACAGTTGTGGGGCAGCCTTTGTTCCTCCAACACTGCCCAGCCCAAACTGAGCATCACTCAGGGCTGGGCACACTGGAAATTGCAGCCCCTGGGGATTTAGGAGCAGGGCCACCAGGACCATTGCCTGGTGCCTTCTCCACACAGCAGGAGTCATCCCAAACACAGTCACAGCAGCCACTGCTTGCCTCCCCAGGGAGTCTGGGAGAAACCAGACACCACACAGAAGAAACACCAAGCCACAGCCAGCTCCAGCCTCCCCTCAATAACCACCTCACATCCTCCAGGAAACTCCCCTGACCAAAGGCAGGGAGCTCCTCTTTTATATCCCCTTCCCAAGGCTCTAGTGCAGCTGCAGGGCCTGAGGATTGGCTTCAGCTGGGCCCTGCCCAGGGGTGAGAGGCACAGCAGCAGTCAGAGAGAACTGGGTATGTTCATCCAGTGGATACGTTCTCTACTGCTTCATTTCTGCCTTCAGGGGAAGGCTCTTTTACCCCTTCCTGCTCCCACCTAATTGCTTTGTGCCAGGCATGAGACATTTTTCACCAAAATGATGTTGAACACCTTAGCACAGAGCCTCCCAACCCCATCCCCTCTTGAGCTGAGTCTTGTCAAACCCAGCTGAAGGCTCTGCCTTGCTCTCCTTGTGTGCCCAGATGAAATCCCAGATGTTTACATCGTGGAGCGTCTGTTCTCCAGCAGCCTTGTGGTTGTGGTCAGCCATGCCAAGCCACAGCAAATGAATGTCTACCACTTCAAGAAAGGGACAGAGATCTGCAACTACAGCTATTCCAGTAAAATCCTGTCCATCCGGCTGAACCGGCAGGTGAGAGGGGTTACCCAGAGTTATCCCACCCTGGCTCTTTGCTGCTTTTGCCTTTCCAGCTGGGAGCAGCCTGGGAGGGTTGCAGGGAGGCTGTGAGTGGGATTGGAGGGGTGGGTGCCTGTGCTCTCCTCCCAGCCCCACGTGAGAGGCCTCTGACAGGAGCTGCAGGGCTGTGCTATCATCTGCCACCTCTGTTTCCTTCAGGAAAATGGAGCCAAGGCCTTGTTTTGGTGGCAGTTACACAAAGGCTTTTTGTCATCTGCCTTTTTGCCTGTTCAGGACATAGCTCTGCCAAAAAAACACCTTTTCAGGTTCCTCCCTCCCTTGCATTCCATAGCCTGACTTCAGGCCCACTTCTGCCATCTTGGGTGCAAATGAGACTTTCAAAGTTGGTTACAAAAACCGGGAGTAACTTGAACTCTGTGGATAAGGCAAAAAGCTGCTTTCCAAGTACTGCTAGCAGCCTTGGTTTGGTTTTAAAGATATAAAACCCACTCAGGCCACTTACAGTGAGAGTTTTAGAGTGTTATTCTCTGATGTGACACAGCCTCATGCAGCCCTGGGCTCTTTTGGAGGATTTTAAGTCATCTTTTCTTTTTGTCCATAATTATTTTCCAAGTATATGCCCTAAGAAGCAGAGGACATTTTACAATGAAGAAATAAGCAGTCTGGGTAATTGTATATAATCAGCCTCTCCTCAGTTAGCAACAGTGAGACCTGCAGTGAGGCTCTCTGGGCTGAGCTTCCAGTAAAGCTGTCTTTGACCAGGAGTTCCTGCACTACAATTAAATCTGTCCTAAATTGATTTTTTCACTTAAGCTGACAGTGAAACTGGCAAAAGAGAGACTTCCTTTGGATTGCAGATAGATGTGTGTGTGTAAAAATAAACTGGGAGGTTCTGCTGAGCAGCTCTAGGAGATTGGTGTGAATAAAATAAATTCAGGCTACTCCCCGTGTGCTGCCTGAAGGTGATGCACAGTCCCAGCCTTGCATCCACATTTCTTGGCTGCATTATAAGCTGGGGTTCAAATTCTGGGCTGAGCTCATCCCCTGGCTGTGCCTGGAGGGATTTGAAGATGCTACAGATGTTTAGAAACAGAGAATCACAGGGTCATTTAGGTTGGAAAAGACCAATAAGACCATCAAGTCCAACCATTCCCCAGCACTGCCAAGGCCACCACTAAACTCTGTTCCAAAGTGCCACATCCACACATTTTTTAAATCCCTCCAAGATTGGTGACCCACCACTGACTGTTCAATGCTTAATAACCCTTTTCACAAAGAATTTTTTCCTCAAGTCCCATCTGAACCTTCCCAATTTGGGTAGGTTGAAGAGAAATCATCATTTCAGTCCACATTCAGGATTTAAACTGGTGGCCATCAGATTCTGCATGTGACACTTGAACTCTTGCCTGAGCTTCTGTAGGAAAGCTGCACTCCACTGGAAGTTCACAGAAGGACAAATCCCAGACAAGGCATTAACTCAGGGAGATGGTGACAAATTAACCAGGAACAGGTCTCAAACAAAAGGTGCATGTTTCAATCTGATCTCTGTGGAAAAGTCCTCATTGTGCAAACCAGCAGATCCCTCAGTTGTTGTTGTGGGAATTCTAAGTTCCAAGCTCCATGATAACTCTGAATGTGTGAAGGTAAATCCTGATTTGTCTCAAAGTGGGGAATCAGGCTGTGCTCTGGGACTGCTGGGAAGCTCCTGGGTTTTCATGCACTGCTGAGACCCTGCTGAGCTCTTTGGAGGGATTGAGGTGTTTATCTGGCTATGTCCAAACCAGTTTCAGCCCCCAAGTACAGCTCAGTTGTCTGACCTGATCCATTCAAACTACAAAACAAGCTGGTGGCCAGTAACATTTTGGACAATTAGCAGTGCCTTGACCCTGTGTAGCAATCACAGCACCTTCTCTGAGGCTCTGTGTGCACAGTGAGGATAATCCCCATCCCAGTGACCTTCACATGGCCACAGGGCTGCATGGAGGCCAGGAGGGGTGAACCAGCCCTCTCCAGCTCCTGCTGAGCTTGTCCAGACCTCCTCTGCCTCTTCACATCCCAAACTTTCCTGGATTGTGTCCCTGTGGGTGCCAGCATCTCTCTGGCTGCTGCTTTGCCATCATCTGGAAACCTCCCTTCACCTGGACATCAAGAGCAGCCCGTTCTGGGAAAGCACATGGTGGCTTTGCCCAAATCAGCTGTATAAATATTGCCCTGCTTGCAAGTGGATGGCTCTTACTGTAGAAGAGGCAAAGTCTTCCTGGAAATGCAAAATGGCTCTGACACAGCCCCAGATGCTGTGGTTAGCAGGAATAGAAGTGGGAAAGAGTTTGATCTGAGAGTAATGGTGGAGCAAGGCAGAGATTTTTAATGTGGGTGTTTGAAGTTAGTGACTAAGCTCCACATTTAGATACTAAATAAGTGGCCTCATTTCTGAAGAGGTGGAGGCTTCCTGGACATGGATTTGGGTGCTCCAACTTCAGGATGGATGGGGTCTGGGCTTAGGCTTTTATTGGGATGTTTTTAGTGCTTCTGGACACTTGGCACTGAGGGAGGTGAAGCTGTGCACTTGCTGGACTTACAAAGCTCAGCCCTTCAGCCAAGACCCAAAGCCTGCTCCCAAAAAAAGCTTCTGTGCAAAAAGCCTCCGTGGTGACACAAAGCTGAGTGGCCACAGAGATGGTGGCCCAGGGCTAAGGTTGCAGCATCAGCCTTCCCTTTGCCTTTCTGCCCTGCCTCCCCTTGGCTTGGCAGCTCCTCGTGGCTGGCGGGATGTTCCTGGCAGGGTCAGCAGAAGATGTACAAGCACCTGAACTTGGGAAATCCCAGCCCCTCAGCCAAGGTGGTGCAGGGCTGACTGTCCCTGAGCAAATGTGTCTCAGCTCTGTGTTTGTGCAGTTCTACAAGGCACATGAAGCAGAGTCTTCCCTGCTGACACCAAATGGGAAAAGAATCATTCATGTGCTGGGCAGATGCATTGAGTTTAGCAGCAGTGGCAGACCCAGCACCTCCATGTTGTCTCCCAAATCAGGAAGCAGTCAGGGCAAAGGGCCTGCATTCCCATGTGGAGGCACACTGACAAGCAGGATTGCAGCCTCTCTGCTGCCAGGTCTTTGTGATCAAAAAGTCATTTGTTATGAACTGCAAACAAAAGCTGGGGTAGGGAGAGATGGCAGTCAGGGCCTGTTGGGGGGTGTAACCCTGGTGGGTCTTCCTGTTCCTGGGGATGTGGAAGATGTAGAGGAGCAGAGGAGTCATTATGTTTTGTCTTCTCTCTAAAGCTAGACTGGATGCAAAAACTCTCAAAACAAGAGTCCTACAAACCCAAATGTGAGAGAAGAGATCGCATTTCTGTTCCCTTTCAGTGTGTGGGAAATTCCTGTTGAGTTTTTCTGACACAAAGGTTTGGGTTTGGGAAGTGTGGGAGCAGCAGCCAGAGGCACTGCTGGTTCTGTGCATGTCCCCTGTGTCCTTGCAGAGGCTGGTGGTGTGCCTGGAAGAGTCCATTTACATCCATAACATCAAGGACATGAAGCTTTTGAAGACTATTATGGATACACCTCCCAACACAACAGGTGAGCATGGGAGAGCTGTGTGAAAGGGAGCTTTGGAGAGCCACAGACAGCATTGTTAGAATTTAAACCAGCCTGTGGCCTGGGTGTGCTAATCCAGCACTGGGAAGTCAGAAATGCATGGAGGCAGTCAGGTAGAATCACAGGATAAGCAGAGTTGGAAGGGACCCGCAAGAATCACTGAATCCAGCTCCTTGCCCTGCACAGCAGCATCCCAACAATCCCACCCTGTGCCCAGAGCATTGCCAGACTCTCCTTGAGCTCTGTCAGGCCTGGTGCTGTGACCCAGCTCTGCCCTCAGCAAAACCCTGCCCTGTCTGCAGCAAGTCCCTGCTGTGCCCAGAGCAGATGCATCAAAGGAGAGCAGAGATGGGCAGAAGGGTCTGACTTCCCCCTGGGGTCAGCTCCCAAGGTGATCACTGGGGACAGAACACACAGCCAGGCACAGCACCAATCCCTGCCAGGGAGTTCCCAGGAGCTGCCACCTGATGTTACTGCATGCAGGCTGCAAAGCCAAGGGGCAGGGCAGGTGGCTGCAGCACAGATCCTGTGTGTGTGGCACAGGGTGAATCCGGCTTTCCTGCTGCTGGGAGAGGCTATTTTTAGCAGCAGAGAGGGAAGCTTGGCTGGGTGCCCACTTGCTGGGCTGTCCTGCAGCATCCTTTCATGGCTGGGTGCTTGGGAAGTTGCTGATGTGCTCACACTTGGCCTAGGGGCTTTCAAGGGATGCTCTGCCAGCAGCTCCCCTGACCTACTTCAGGTCTCACCAGATGGGCTCTCTGGGTGGATTAAACATGCTGAATGCTGCAAACATAATTAAAGTTTAAAACCTTCCTGAGAAGGCCCAGCAGCAGGATGGGCAGGGATACCCAGGCCTGGAGCTGTTCTGCAGAGGGGCTGGAGGATCAGCTCATGGTTTTAGAGCAGCAGGGCAGGACTGAGATGCTGCAAATCACAGGCTTCATATGAGCTTAGTGTTTTAAACCCCTTTTACTGCAGCAGCTGTCATTGAAATGAGCTGAGTGACAAGTGCAGTGTCCCTGTTGTCCCTGGGCCATCTGCTTTGTCCCAAGCTTGACCCCAAGGATGGTGTGTCCAGTAGGTCAGGGCAGTCCAGCCTCAGTGCTCTCTGTGCAGCTTGTTTAAGAGTGAGGATGTAGGAGCACATGGAAAGTGTGCCACCCCTTTAAAGTGTGTGCCCTGGGCAGGGTGACACCAGCACAGGCAGGACCAGGGTTTGCTGCAGCCACACTGGCCAGTCACAGTGAGATCTCTGACTGTTCCTGGCCAGCACCTGGCTCCTGATCCAGCCTCCTCCACGTAGGAGAGGAAAATGCCCACGGTGTCCAAGACAGTTGTTTTTCATGGGATTCACATCAGGGGCATGATTTGAACCAAGGAGGTCACCGTGCTTGGGGTGACTTGTGTGCTATGGGGGCACATCTTGGGAGTGACTGCAGCTTTGGAAACCACCTCATGTGGCTCCCCCCAAGCCCTGGATGTGCCTGGACCTGCTGGCCTGAGGGCAAGGCCAGGCTTCCTCTGCACAGTAGCATTTTTCCATGCTGCTTGAGGAAGCCACCTGTGACGTGGCACTCCCAGAGGTGCCATCTGAGCAGTGCCAGCCTGCCTCCTCCCTCCTGAGCCCACCACTGCAAGCACCAACCCTCACCATGGCCAGGGGGCTGCTGAGGGGAGAGGAGCTTCTTCAAATGATGCAAAGCTGCCCGTAGCCCTGTGATCCTTGTTCTTTGTGTGTCCCTGAGGTCAGCCCAGTACACTCACATCTGTGTTTTCCCCTGGCCTGGTTTTCCGGCTGCTCTGCCGGCCAGAGGAGCAGAGGGAGCGGGTGACTCACCCGGCGCTCAGAGCTCGCTTTGTTCAGCCCCAGCCTTCCCTGATCCTCTCTGAAAGGGCTGTGCTGATCCCCCCGTGCTGCCCGGGCCAGGGGATCACCATCCGGAGAAGGCAGGATGCTCATCACAGCAGCAGTCTCTAGGCTATCTTTGCCTTCTTCCCATCCCTCCCTCCTTTAATTGCCTTTTAATTGCCCGGGCTTTGCTGCTGCCGTGCTCCCCGTGCCTCTCCCGGTGCGCATTCCTGACGTGGTGTGCATGCCTCTGGATGGATGGGGAGCGGATCCCTGGGGCCTCTGGCTGATCCTGCAGCTCCTGGCTCTGCTGCGGTCTCTTTGTTTGGTTGTAAACAATGACCTAAAACGAGAGCTCCGGCCGATCCTTCCCCGCTGCTGCTGCTGGGCGGGGGCCAGGGCCGTGTCCTGCCACGGGGCTCGCACGGCACGGCCCGGCACGTCCCATCTACGTGCGGTGTGTGGCTGTCCTGGGCCCGGCGGCAGCGTCCCCGCCGCCTTTAACCCCGCGGCTTCCTCCGCACGTGGGATTAGGTGGGACCCCCGCCGCGGGTCAGGAAGCTCAGGTCGTGCTGGAGCCTCGAGTAGGGTTTGGGAGGGCTGTGAGCTCACGGATGTGGGGCAGGAAGCGAACGGGGCACGTTTGGTGTGTGACAGGATTCACCGGGCTGCATCCTCGGCCAGCAGCGGGACGAGAGGCAGGAAGAGATGCTCTTTCCGAGGTCACCTGGGGGACAGGCGGATGGATGTACCCACACACGTATCCATCCGACCCTGTCTCATCCTGTAATTCCTGCCCACTTTGAAAGGAGCATTTGGGAACCTTTGTGCTCATGTTGGCACAAAAGCAGATGGCTCTTATGGGGAAGAATTCCCCCCGTGCTTAAAATTTCACTGTGTTCAAGTTCCTTGTCGGCCGGAAACTCCCTGCACAGCTGGCGTATTTCCTTTGTCTTCCTCTACTTCCCTTTTCCATTCAGAGCAGAAGGAAATGGCACTGCCTTCAGCCAAGCTGCAACAGGGCTGCACCCATGCTGGGCTGCTCCTCTGAGCTTCCAACCTGGCACCTACACCCTGTGCACATCTGGACGTGTCCAGATGTGGCTGGACAGGAGCGCTGTCAGCCCTCAGACCCACATTTGCTGTTTCATGCACCTATTCCTGCCTTCTCCAGGGAGATAATGTAGGGGGAAAGGCCAGAGCGTGCAGAAAAGGCAGGTCTGGGTTCCTTGTGCTCAGGGAGGGTGGCAGGGCACAGCCGCCGTTCTGTCCCGTACCAGCAGATGTCCCCACGGCCGAGGTGTTCCCGGCGCGCCGCGCCCGAGCAGTCCCAGAAGGAGCCAGAGCCTGAACCCCCGCCGTGCCCCGTGCTGTGCACCCCCCACTCACAGCCTCAGCCGTGTCCCTGTCCCCCTGCCAGGTCTGTGTGCTCTCTCCATCAACCACGCCAACTCCTACTTGGCTTATCCCGGCAGCGCGACCAGCGGAGAGATCGTGCTTTACGACGGAAATACTTTGGTAAGCGCGAGGCTCAGCCTTTGGATACCGGCAGGGGCTGAAAACAAACAGAGCCACAGCAAAGCCAACGGGGCCCTTGGGAAGGATGAATAAATACACTCCGCCGAGCTGGAGTGCAAGGGAATTGCCTGGCAGGCACATCTGGATGTATCCCCCTTGCTTGGAGCAGACAGCTCTGAGATCAGGACGTGCATCTCCCAGCACAGGATATTCAGGGAAACGTGACCCACTGCCCTGCAGCCCCAGGGCCACTGCCAGGCTGACACTGGGGTTGCTGTGGGAGCGTCAGCAGCAGATCCCATGGGAATGATGTGGCCAGCGTGGGTCAGGGGGGTTGGAGCTGCTCCAGGCACAGCACAGGACCTGGAGCAGCTTTGCCACACCGTGGGCTGGAAGGGATGCCTGACCCAAAGTCACAGAGAGGGCAAAATGTCCAAAGTTCCGTTAGGAAATCTGTCCCTGGCTGGATGCAGGGTCATGATTATCTGCTGTTTATGCCAGGGCCTTGGGTTACATAAGGCTGGTGGCTTCCTACGTGCAGCCAGAGCTGAGGATCTGCAGCAGGGGAGGAGCAGAGCACAGGGAAAATGCTGCTGCTCCAAGAGGTGCTGCAAGGACTGGGGCTCCTGCAGGTACCAGGGGGTGTCACTGCAGCAGGACTTGCTGTGCAGCACAGGGCTTTGCAGGGAAGGCAGCTCTCATCCCAACAGGGAAGGGCCAAGCTTTGGAGAGGGTGCAAGCACAATCCTGAATCCTGGAGAGGCGGGGAGCTGAGGTTCTCTGCCCCTGGGGTGAGTGTTCTGTAATCACAGTGGCCGTAATAGCAGGGGAATGAACTCAAGGCAGGGCAGAGGTAAACTGCTGAGGATGTTGAAGGGATACCATCAGCACATGATGATCCCATGAATCCATATCAGCAGGTGTGGACAGGGTGCAAGGCAGGAACGCCCTGCTCTCACACAGTCCAAGGACCAGCATGTCCCTTTGCACTCACATTCCCTTGTGCCCTCCAGAAAACAGCCTGCACAATTCCTGCCCACGATGGACCTCTGGCTGCTCTCACCTTCAACTCCACCGGCTCCAAGTTGGCCAGTGCTTCTGAAAAAGTGAGTGAGTGTGCCTGCAAGTACCCTCCCTCTGCCCAGGGCTGCATCAGCACCCCTGAGCTGCCCCTTCTTAAACACAGCCAGCACAGAAGGGCCGCTGACCAGTCAGTGTATTGGATCAGATTGAGCCCAGCTGGCAAACAGGAGGAGCCTTTGCACATCCTGAGTTTCCTGGGTGTGTCAGGGAAAAGGCTCGGGCTCCTTGGCCTGCTCCTATGTGATATTTCCATTTGCATTTTTTGCAGGGCACAGTCATTCGTGTATTTTCCATTCCTGGGGGGCAAAAACTCTATGAATTCCGGCGAGGGATGAAAAGGTCAGTTCATTCTTCTGGCAGTGACAAGTACGCAGAGGGCTCCCGGAGCCAAAGTGTAAACACAGGGACCCAGGGCAACGTCAGATCCTGGTGGCTTTGGCATCTTTTGCAGAAGGAAAACAAGAGCAAACGTATCAGCTGGAAATGTCACTGTGCCAGGCTGTGCCCAGCTCATTGATTCCTTTTAGTGTGTCACAGAACAGGGCGATGGCAGGGAACAGATGTGGAGTCACTCCACTTACTCTGTCCTTTCTTTTTTCTTATTTGAAATAATGAAGTCCCCAAAATTGTCAGAAACCTCATTCTTGCTGAACCTGTGCGGGAGATGCTGTTTGTATCCCACTGTTCAGCACTTTGGATATCCTCCCTGGTCTCTGCAGCACCAGAAGCTGCAATGAGGCTGGCACAGATGTTCCCTCCACAGGCAGCTCTGTGAGCAAGGACATTTCCACCTCTCTGGCTGTCACTAGCTCTAGGCTACCCCCAGCCCTGCTGAGCCAAGGGATTAGGGAATGGCTCATCAGTGAGCCCACAGGCTCAGCAGCAGCTGTGCAGGGTGATGCTCACCATGGATGGGTCTCCTTCCTGCCCATCCACTCCTCTGTGAGCCAAACCCAGCAGTTCCCTTTGAATGAATTGTTGTGGGAGTGACCAGTGCTGTCCTTGCTCGGCTCTAGGTATGTGAACATCAGCTCCCTGGTGTTCAGCATGGACTCCCAGTTCCTCTGTGCTTCCAGCAACACGGAGACTGTGCACATCTTCAAACTGGAGCATCTCACAGACAGGTGAGGGATTAGCCTGGCTTAACCTGCCTGCCCCAGGGCTGTCTCTGCTTCAAAGGTCTGTGTTTACACAGCTGCTCTCCATGTCCTCACCATGTACTCTCATGAGCAATTCCAGGTGCAGTGTCTTTGTGTCCCGAGGGACTCACTCCTTAGGAAAGGCACACACTGCACCCCTGCTGGCAGGCTCTCCAGGCCTCTCTTGCTTCATTAGGTGCCACTGTTCCCTGCCTGCTCCAGCCAGGCTGGTGCACAATGTAAAGGTGCTCCAAAAAACCCTTCACCCACATGTTTGCAGGTCTGCTCCTGGTGTTTTGTCACGCTGGTCATGGCAGCCCCACTGACACTGCTTTGTGACCCCCTCAGCCGGCCAGAGGAGCCTCCAACCTGGAGTGGTTACATGGGAAAGATGTTCCAGGCTGCTACCAACTACCTCCCTGCCCAGGTGTCGGGCATGATGAGCCAGGACCGAGCCTTCGCCACCGTCCGGCTGAACATCTCTGGGCAGAGGAACATCTGTGCCCTGTCCACGTACGTACTGACCCTGCTGACCCCCTGGGCCAGGCCAGCCTTATCTCATCCCCCTGCTGCAGAGCATGTGGTGTGGGTGCTGCTGTGTCTGTGTGTGGGAGCTCTTTGGCCTCAGGATGCTTTTCCCACCAGGATTCAGAAGCTGCCTCGGCTGTTGGTGACGACGTCGGATGGACATCTCTACATCTATAACCTGGACCCGCAGGATGGAGGGGAGTGTGTCTTAATTAAAAATCACAGGTAACTCTACCTCTGCTCACACCTCACACAGAGGCTGATGTTTTAAAAAATGAAGGGAAATCTCACCTGGCAGCACAAAATGGAGCTGTAGGAGCAAGAAAGTTAGAACTGAATTTGTGATTTGAGCTACCTGATCTGATAGATCAGGTGCTGGGAAGCACATCAGCAGGCAGGGACACAGGGCTTCTTGCAGGAGAAACCTGAGACATCTCAGATGCCATAGCAGCTGTGGGACATCCCAGCTTAGACTGGGCAGGCTGTGCTTTAGGAGAAGCCCCAGCAGCAGAGCTCTGACCATTGTGGTGGCAGGAGAGCAGAGCACCTTCTCCAGATTGGAGTGGGTGCTGTAGAGCTGACTGAGGGTAGGATGGTGTGGAGTGACACTGTGAGCTTCTGTGAACAAAAGCCCAGTGCCAAAAAAAAAAGCAGAGGAATTTCTTCATAGAAGGGGTTGTTAAGCTTTGGAAGGGGCTGCCCAGGGAGGTGGTGCGGTCACCATTCTTGGATTTGTTCAAGGAATGACTGGATGTGGCCCTCAGTGCTCTGCTCTGGGTGACAGGCTGGTGGTGATCAGTCAAAGGTTGGGCTCGATGATCTCAGAGGTCTTTTCCAACTGAAATCATTCTGGGATTCTGTGAAAACAGAGCCTCCCCCGCCGCTGTTCAGGCCATATGCAAATCCCATTAAGCACGTAACCCCCCCGCACACATCTGGGCTGCTTGGCTCCAGATGTGAAGCCTTTGGGGTGGGGTGAGATGTAACATGTGCTCCAGGCCGGGAGGTGGCTGCCAGCCAGGAAAGTGCCAGCAGCTTTTGGAAAAGCCACAAAACAAAAGCACTTCAAAGCTGCGCTGTCCAGCGCGCGCCGCCCGCAGCCCCCAGCCTTGTCATGTGGGCTCCTCTGAGCATCAGAGGGCTGAAAAGGGCCCTTGGGTCATGAGTTACATTACATCATACGATATCTCTGCTCAAACTCCGTCCTAAACTAGCCAGGGCTGCTTTTCCCATCTAGTCTGCTCCTGTTGGAAGCCCTTCGGAGCCCCCTCTGTGATTAGAAACACTGTTTGCCTTTGTAACCTAAAGCTTTTGTGGTCAGTCTGTTCCCTTCTGTTCCCATGCCAGCATTGTCCTCCAGCCGAAGTGGTGCTTCCCCTATCTCCTTCTTCACCCCCTGCTTTCCTTGTGGAGCACAATGCTCCCCTGTCCACAGCACTGCTGGGGCTGCTGCATGCAGTGATGGGCATGGGTGATGTGCTTCGAGGAGATGTGGATGCATGGGCTTGTCTTAGCTGGAGCTGGGGAGGAACAACCAGGATCAGAACTAACTCTTCTCCCCTCTCTTGATCTGTACAATTAGTCTGCTTGGCTCAGGAAAGATGGAGGAGAACAAAGAAAACGACCTTCAGCCTCCAGCACCTCAATCTTATGCAGCAACTGTAGCCAGACAAAGTACAGTGCCTTCAACTTCGACCATGCCAGGTAAGCACTGCATCTGCCCTTCCTCAGGCAGAAGCTACAAAACCACCTGGGGCAAAGTGGAAAGTGTCCCACATTCCAAGGGCTCATCCAGGATCACCACATGTGCACTGCATGCTGGGGCAGCAGGACTTTGGAGCTCACCTGGTTCATCCCTTGCCACAAAAACAGGGCACGAGTTTACTGCTCTACTTCCTGTGCCAGCTCTGCTCCCTGTTCCACAGACAGGCCCAAGGCAGAGCAGGAACCACTCTTTGGCAGACAGCAGCTGCTGCCAGGTGGTTTCCAGGAGTTGTAACCATGGGTGTAGGAGTCAGGGCTCACTGTTTTTGTGGTGAGATTGCCACAGAGTCTCTGAAGCTGGTACACCTTGCACTAAACTGCTGCAGGAAAAGACTGGGTGACTATCTCATTGTATTCACAAGTGTAAGATCCACATGCAAATGCAGATCTTACTCTGAGATTGGTGCTTAAGTTCATGGCAGGAGGAGGAAAGCTGCTGCCACAGGAGCTGACCATGTAGTTCATCCATAATCCATAGTGGAGACACCTTCCTCTTCCTCAGTCCATGAAGCCAGAGGAAGCAGCTCAGTGCTAAAGAGGTGCTAACAGTGTCTGCTGCTTGTTTGCAGCCTCCTCCCATCCCTTCCTGCAGTAACACTTGCTGTTTTCCCCTGGCCAGGTTACTCGGAGGACGGCGGAGCCCTGCGGGGGGAGGTTATCCCAGAGCACGAGTTTGCAACTGGACCAGTCTGTCTGGATGATGAGAATGAGTTTCCTCCTGTGAGCATTCGGGACCCCTAAACCTGCAGTGCAGCCCTCATGCTGAGAAGGAAGTAGTAACCTCTCCCAGAAGAGATTCCATGGCCCCCTCCTTGTCCCAGCTCACCATGAAGCCTAAAATAACTGAATGGGTCTAGGGACAGTGCCAGGGAAATGACAGCCCCATTAAAGAGCAGCTGGGGATGGGGCAAAAATGATCAAACCTAAGCAGAGATAGAGCTGAACAAACTTGCTCAATGGTGTTCAGATCCAGACCTAAGCTTTGTGCCTTGAGCAGATTTCTAATATTACCAGGAATAGTTTTGATTGGAACAATTTAGAAATAAAAACTTAATACCCCGTTGCATTTTCAGTCAGTTGTGTTAGTTCATGGAATGCAACTGGAACATACCTGAACCTCACCAGTCTCTTCATTTCCAAGGTAACTGAGAAGGAAACTCCTTTTCCAAGTACAAAGATGAAAGAAATAACAGTTTTAAACCATTTTATGATTTTTATGTGGCACTTTCTCAGTTACCATTGGAAGGAGCTAGTGGATTTTTCAATCTAACTTCAGCCTGGCAGTGTCTTTCTGGCTCCTTTTCCTATTCCACACTCATTAATTAAGCATCTAACCCCTAATTGGACAAATGTTGGTCTGTGCTGTGATCTGGTTGTAATCAGTGGTGTCTTCCTAGCAGTAATGCAGCAGAATACTGTAATGGATTTCAGGTTGCAGCCTTGGCAGGCTTTTGGAATTCCTTACTTCATTTTTACATATCCTGCTGTTGGAGTTTTGCCTGAAAAGGAGGAAGTACAAACCTTATCCCAGGATTCATTCCATGTGCTGAGCTGACCTCTCTGAGGCACCTTCCTCTGAGCTGAGGCAAAGTGTTACTTAGATAAAAGGAGCCTGGCTCATGACTCCCTTTGAGCCAGCACCACCTAAACCCAGCTCAATTCACACAACCCTCAGATTATTTCTTTCCTTACCTGCAACATTCCCTGCTGCATACTGGGAACAGGAATTTCCCACTTGTCCAACTCCATTACTCAAGAAGGATATTTAAAATATCTCCCTCGCTGTGCCCACGGAGAGGTGATGGCCCAAGCCCCTGGAAGGAGCAGCAGGGACAGAGAGAAATCCTTTGTTTCCTTCTGCTAAACCTGCTCTTGAACTCGTGGTTTGGGGACAAGCAAATGCCAGCACGCAGGAATCATGCTGCTCCTGAATGAGGCTTCCTGCTGGGACTGTGCTGGATGAAAGCAGCCCCAAACCCCTGCTGCAGCACAGCAGGTGCTTTATGAAATGAACTTTGATCCCTCCAAATCCTGTCATTAACCTGACAGAGCAATGACATGTGTATTGTTAGGGAGGAGGTGATGTGGGAAGGGAAGGTGCTTTCCAAAAATACTCCCTGATAACAGTGGCTGAGCAAATGGAGCTTCCAGATAAAGCCCCCGCTCTTGGGTTTGGGGTTTGCCCTCGCAGTGGGAGCACTCAGGATGTTTGGATGCTCTGGATTTCACTGAACTTGGCTGTTTTCTCAGCACTTGAGATCTCCAGTCTCAGTGAAGGGGGTTTCAGGCATCGGTCACTCCTGTGCAGAGAAGGAGGGGGAGAAAACCTGACCTTATCCAACAAAAATGTTTTGACAGCGTTCGGCTTTGCGGAAACATGGGAAGGGTTTTGTTTGTTTTCCAGTGTGCAACAAAAAGACTTCTAAAAACCTCAAAACTTGTGACAAAATGGAATATTCACCCGCAGCCCACGGTATGGCTTTGAACTCAGACATGGGTCTGGAGAAACAGCAGTGCTCAAACCCCACAGTTTCTCCCCATTTTGAAACCTCTTGTCTTCCCTTGACCTCAAGCAAGACTTCAGAGGCTCAGCTATTAAAGACTGAGGAAAACCAGCTTCAGCCTGACATAAAATCTGTCAAACACTGCCTGTTCATTAAGTGGAAGGAGGGACAGATCAGAGAGGAGATGAGGAGCCCAAGGAGGACTCATAAAAAGTGGCCTCACAAGAGGGAACGTGGATGTTGCTGCTGCTGGTGCCAGGATTGCGGAAGGAGGTTAAACCAGTTCAGTGACAATTCCTGCACAGATGGGGTGGATTAAGCACTCCCAAGTCACTGCTGGTCTTGGGCAGGAAGGACTCAGGTGTTACTGAGGGGGACAGGGGGGCTGAAGCCATGGGTGCTGTGCTGGATGTGCAGGGAGGAGGCTGCAGAGCCCTCACCCTGCAGGATCAGATGATTTTACAGGGTGGGAAGAGCAAACCCAGCTCTGGCTGCAAAACTGTGGCAGTTTGGGCTGTTTTCTGCTCACCTGCCTGAGCAGCCACCCCTGTTCTGTGGGTGTAGCAGGGAGTGAGGTTTCCAGCAGTGCTGGGAGCTGCTGGGGTGTGTTTTGGGCCAGGCAATTTTGGGGTGATGCTGTGAGGTTTGGCAAAAGAAATCCTAGAGGATTCTGCAAGCAGCACAGCCTGTGTGCAGCTGGGGAGTGCAGTCAGGAGATCTGCCCAAAACTGGGATTCAGTAGGAAGGATGATTCCTTCCAGCAGGTTGGTCAGTGCTTTCCAGGCATAGGTGATCCATTCTTCATTTGGCTGTGGGGCCCAGAGGTGAAGGTTTTATCAGGAGAGTCATTTCATTAAGTCAGAGAGACTGCAATCAGCTCTTCGAAGGCAGCTTCCCCTCACTGATATTCCATCACTCTTAAAAAACATCTCTTTCCCATTGGTTTTTGGCTGCTCCAAAACAGTTTGGCCAGTTTCCTGTGCTGCCAAAGGATGCTGCTGCCTGTTGGAGGGAAAAATTCCAGGAGGATCTACAACAGGGCAGAAATCAGTGCCCTATGATGGGGTCCACACACCCCTCTGCTGCTCCAGACCACAGATATTGATACAATGAGCCAGGCTGCAGGTACATCTCTGGCTCTGTGGAAGCACTATTGGCCCAGATTTCTCCTGGCTGTTTGCTGGATGGTGTTTCCCTCATTCTGTTGCATGGATATGGACACTTAATTATTTTAAGTGATTATTTTTTAACAGCTGGCTGGTAGCAGAGGAAAGGCCACAGATTTTCCACTGAGGCTCTACTTGTAATTATGTGTCATAGGGGATGAGGGAGTTTGGCAGAACCTGGCTCTTGCCCTTGTAGCTCAGACTGGCATTTTGGGCAGCTGGAGCTTGCAGGATTAAGCCCAGCTTATCAGTACATTATCTGAGGTCCCTTGGGAGTTGTGCCATCCAGTGTCAATGCTTGTGCCTGGAAACCTGGCCAGTGAAGGTCCTGCAGCTCGTGGAGACAGACCTGGGAGGAGGAGCTGGCAGAGACCCTCTGCAGCAGGAGCTGTGGGGTTCACATCCCTTCCAGGTCACATCTGGCAAGGCTGGAGCAGGGACAGATCTGTGCCAGGGCTGCCCATGCCTCATCAGGAGCAGGGGCACATTTCACCCAGGATCTCTGTGGCAGGAGTAGCTGATGGGAGATGAATCAGGGTCCTGCTGCTGCCTGTTCTTCTCTGCTCCTGCTTTACTCTTTACACTCAGAGGCTTTGCTGATGTTTAGGCTGGGCTTTCCCTCCCCTAATCCTGTCTAACATGTTGGAGTTGAACTCTGGGATCCATCTGGAGACCCTGGAGCAATGCAGGGATGCCCAGCACAAACCTTTCCCTCCAGCCATGCCAGAGCTGAGCTTTTTGGGAGCACTTAGTGAGACAAATGCACTTCACCCCCAGGAACTGCACTCCCCAAAGCCTGGCTCTGCTCAGCCCAGTGCCAGCCAGAGCCCAGGCACACTTATCACTGATCCAGATGGTTCCTCTTCCCAGGACTGCAAATTTGGGGAGGGGGAGAGCAAATAAATAAACCTCTCACCAATCTGCCTTTGAATGGAAAGTAAAACACTGCAGGACATCCCTCCCCCTGCTCCTCCCATGTGCGTAAAACCAACTGGAAACTCTCCCTGGTGCTGGGAAAAGTAAGGCCCTTCTGTTTTGATTTTGGTAGATAATCTTGTGCCGTGGAGGTCAGCCGGGCAAGGCGAAGAGGTCATGAGGAGAAGCAAAACACCCACGCTTAGGACAGCTGCTGGGAGGTGCTTTGGAAAAGCCAGGAGTTTCGAAGAACAGATCTGTGAGTCCCCGAGATGAGAAAAAAAAAATATAAATTAAGGTGGGCCAGACTTTTTCCTCTGTGTAAGTGGACACCTGGCCCTGTTAGCCCCTGTTTTAATTTGTGTCTGGGTGGGGTGTCAATGTACTGTATGCACATGGCTTTATTTAACAAACTCTATGTTAGAACCACAGTGTAAATGCTAATTTAATCAGATTTGTATGTAACCAGAATTTTATATACCCATTTGTCCCTTTTCTAATTTATGCTGTTTTATGTGTATAAATGTACTTATAGGAAGAGATATTAAACTTATGTCTTTGTACAGTATATACAGACTATTTTAACCCAGGCAAAGTATTTTTGCAGTGATATTAGAGAAGATGCCATTTGCTATGTTGAAAGACAGAATAAAGTCACAGTCTGTCCCTGGCAGCTCCTGCTGTTCTTTTTGGGGCCCTAAAGGTGTCAGTCTGGATTAAGTTTGGGGAGTAGGAGGGGTTTTGGGGGCTGGGGTGAGTCCACACAAGTCCTCTTACGGCCAAAGAAAGATCTGGGTGTGTAAATCAGAATCCAGAGTGGTTTCAGAACTCCCTCACTCAGCTGCTGAGAAATCCCAGTGGTTTCTGAGGTTTCAGTTGCACCTTCATTTCTGCCTTTGCACCTGCCCAGAAATGGCCCCACAGGATCTGTTCCACTCCGTCTGTGCCTGCCTTGGGATCAGCAGGAGCAGCTCCTCTGCCTGGAGCCCTGATCTGCTGGGAGACCCCAGGGCAGGGACCTCTCCCTGACCTCCCAAAACCCCACAGTCACACCCTTCTCTGCTGCAGAGCTGATGGGGAGCAGCCCCAGGTCTCTCCCTGCCACCTTCAGGGAACAGCCTTTCCCAAACCCTTGGATGTCACAGCACAGTCCTGAGCTCCACCGTGGCAGGACAAGCTGAGCATCCTTCCCACATGGATGGCAGCCCTCAGGGACAGCCCAGGACCCCCTTCCTTCCTTCCACAGACAGCTGGGTCCTGCCATGACCCCACTAATGAACCTCAGCAGGCAGCTGGTGGGGCAGGTGCTCCATTCCCAGAGCACTCCCCTCGTGACAGCCAGGAATTTTCTCTCTGCAGCCACCAAACTTGCAGGGTCTCTGCAGCAGAAGGGCTGATGGCCCAGAGTCTGGGAGCCCCATCCTCCCCTGCCTTGTGCTCCCACCAGCTGCTCCTGTAAGGTTTCTTTTTAGAGGAAAACCAAGCAAATTTCCCAGAGGAATCTTCTCCCAAAGCCAGTTCTCACAGAAGGTAGTTTTAATCCAAGAGCTGTGTCTTTCCCAGATAACAGCCCTACAAAAAGCCCTCCACATGCCCATGGTCCAAAGAGGACCCTCTGTGTGCTCCCCCAGACCCACATCCAACTCACCTCCCTCTTCCCAGCATGGAGCAAAGGGAACCACAGCCTCCATCCCTCTCCATGGCCACCTCCAGCCTGGAATTCACAGACACCACCCTTGGGAAAGGAGCAGCCTGAGCAATTATTTGCTTAAAGACAGAGCCGTGGTGCTCTCCTTTCCACGTGGGGATCCCGTGTGGCTCCGTGAGCCCCCTGGCACCGGCAGCCCACGTGCTGCACGTCGCAGCAGGGAATTGCAGCTGGATCCTGGGAATAATCTGCAACCGAGACATTGTCTGCTGCAATGTCCTGCAGAGCTTGGGCATAAGCCCTGCTGATGGCAGGCAGCACTGCCTGGTACTCCCTGGAGGCCACATCCAGAGGTTCCTGCTCCTGGATGTCACGGTCCAGGTTGAAAATGAGGGGTGGTTGGTGCCGCTGCGCCGGCCCAGTGCTGCCATCACAGGCCATGGCCCCTCCTAGGGAGGAAATGGGAGAAAAACCCTGGAGTCACAGAGGTCCAGGGATCACCTCTGTATTCCTCACCCCCCCAGGATGGCCCATTCCCACCCCATCCCAGCTCTTATTCCAAGAGCGTTCCTGAGACCGATCCCAGGCTGCAGCACCACCCTGCAGACACAGCTTTGCACGTCCTTGGGTCTGCTCTTGGCTGAATCAACCTGAGTAGGTTTTCACCTGCATCTGCAGGGATCTAAGAATTCCAGAAGCCTCTTCCTAGACTTTCCAACCTGTGGTGGGGACTCAGTACCTGTGGTGTAGAACGCCTTGTACTGAGCCAGCCGCAGCGCCTCGACCTCGCCCACCTTCCCGGCTGCGCCGCTGTTGGGGTGCAGCAGAACCTGCAGGAGGGACAGGATAATTCCTGTCAGCCCATGGCAGGGAAAACCTGCTCCATGAAATCCACTCCCTCCCCAGATGAGCCACATCCCACCCCTGAACACATTCACAGCCATCATTCAGGCCTTGGACTCTGAGCAATCAGCAGAGATTGCTGAAGCTGCTTTGCCTTCCTCCTAATTCTATCTCACAGCAAGGAAATGAGTAAATAATTCTGAAGGGTACATGGATATTTAGCCAATACTGAACCCACCACATTAATTGGTGCATTGGCCAGGAAATCTCAAATTGGTGAACTGAAACCACTACACAAAATTGGTGTTTCTGCCTGGTTTCAAACTGAAACCGCCACAGTGGGATTGATGGCAAAAGGGCTCCAGGAAACACCAACATCTCCACTGGACTTTCCTGGCCCTGCAGGACCCTCTGAATTTACCTCCCAGTTCTATGGCAAGAAAGGGATCACAAAGGCTCTGGGGCTTTCAGCAGAGCAGGGCAGATTATAAAATCACAGAATGGTTTGGGTCAGAAGGGACCTCAAAGCCCGTCCAGTTCCACCCCCTGCCATGGGCAGGGACACTTTCCACTATCCCAGGTTGCTCCAAGCTCCATCCAGCCTGGCCTTGGACACTTCCAGGGATGGGGCAACCACAGCTTCTTGGGATAACCTGTGCCAGGGCCTCCCCACCCTTACAATTAAGAATTTCTTCCTAACATCCAATCTAAATCTCCTGTCTTTTACTCTAAAACCATTCCCCCTTGTCCTATCACTAAATGCCTGAGTAACATTTGGGAACCAGGGCGGTCTCAGGTGCTCTGTGTCACCCAGCACCTCCCTGGGTGCTCACAGCCCAGCCAGCAGTGGGGACATCCAAGGGAGCCGAGCCCCAGGCTGGAGCCAGCAGCCAGCCACGAGCTGAGGGTGAGCTCATGCGAGCAGAGGGGAAGGTGAGGAGCTGGAACATCACTCCCACATCCCTCCCGTCCGCCTGACTCACCCCGCTGTGCGAGGGCTCCCTTCCCTGACAACGGCCAGGGAACGGGGTGAGCAGCGAGGGAAGGAGGGAAGGGTGGGTCGAATCTCTCCCTTTTGGTATTTAGGACACTTGATCCACACAGGACGGCTGCCCTGGCATTGGGGAGTGAGGAGACAAGTGAGCTGGACGCTCCAGCGGCTCCTCTCTCCGATAACATCTGCCGCGGAGCCAATGCCTTCACTGAGGGATGAGTCACTTGAGGTTTCCTCCCTGGGATTTGAGTTTAAAAGTGATTCAAGAAATTTCCACTGTGCTAAAAATTAGAAACATCTGCTGGAGTTGTAGGCAGCTGCAGTGCCAAGTTTAGTAACAGCACTCACAGCTGATGAGAGCAGCAGTGCCTGAGCAGGTGCCCAGCACGGAGCCCTGCCCCTCAGGGAGCATCCCAGGCACCCTGGGCACCCTGAGATGTCCATCCACACTGCCTGGCAAAGCATTCCAGGCACCCTGGGCACCCCGAGATGTCCATCCACACTGCATGGCAGAGCATTCTAGGCACCCCAAGATTTCCATCTCACGTTGTCCAGAATGGAACACCAATGGGCACCCCGAGATGTCCATCCCACACTGCCTGGCCTCCCAGGAAGAGCATTCCAGACACCCCAAGATGTTCATCCCACACTGCCTGGCAGAGCATTCCAGGGATCCCAGACACCCCAAGATGTCCATCCCATGCTGCCTGGTCTGGATGTAGCCACTATCTCACATGGGACTGGTTGGAACCTCATCCAAGCAATGCCAGAATTCAGGGCAGGGGGTGATTTCCAAATGCTCTCACTTTCTTTTATTGCCCTCTGCTGTAAGGTAAATTTTTTGTTTAAAAGTCACCTTTTGTAATTTGGTTGGATCTTTGTGTTTTTGGGGGAAGATAAGGATGTAAAGTGGAAGAGGTGGTGCAGTGTGAGCCTGGTGCAAGAAGGAAGCTCTGCTGCAGAGTGCCCTTCTGCTGACACTCCTCGGGCAGGATAAAAGAGCTCCAAAGCAGGAATCAGCAAATATTCAAGGCCCTGTGAAGCCAAGGGACCAGGAACTGAACCAATTAATCTGTCTCCAGCCTTAAAGCTTTGCCTACACCTTTAACAGCAGAGCTGGGATGCTGCCAAGGGCACTCAAACCTCCCTTCCTACAAACAACCACGTTCCTAAACCTCTTAAAACCCCACACTTAGAAAATCTGTTATAATTTACTGCATAATTAAGGAGCTTGTTTTGATTCAAGAAACATTCCCAGATCTGGAACTCTTCCATTAATCCATGGCTATCATTTTAATAAATAAAAAATAGAGAAGCAGGGGGGGGAAAGCCTTTTCTCTCCTGAAAATTCATTGCTTGAACTTGGTGCCCTGGACTATTCACACTGAGCTGATGGACAGAGGGATTTACTGCCCCTGGTACCCTTGGTGCTCCTTGGAGGATGTGGTTTATTTTTCCTGCCAACAGCCCTTGCTCTCAGCAGGACCTTGGTGTCACCCCAGCCCCGTTCCCGGCTGTGCCAGCGCCGAGCACAGGCTGGGACACTGGGACAGCCCACACTGGGAGCTCCAGCGACCCCAATTAGGAAAGTGTGGAAATTGGGCATTGGAGTGAGTGAAGGAGCTGCTTTCAGGAGGATTTGTGTCAAGGGAAGCCCTGCACGGGGTCACTGTCGGCCGCTCGCGGGCGGGGGCTGAGAGGAGAGGAGCCAGGAGGGAGGGAGGGAGGGAGGGAGGGAGGGGGACACGGCTGCTCCCCACCACCCCACGGGGCTGAGGGCACCCATCCCATGGCAGGGTGATCCCACCCCCTGGGGGGAATCCCACACAGGAATGGCTGCTCCCTGACACCCAGCAAACCATCCTTCCCAAACAACCACCACTATCAGCAAACCATCATTCCCAAAAAAACACCACCATCAGCAAACCATCACTCCCAACAAACCATCATTACCAGCAAACCATCACTCCCAACAAACCATCATTCCCAAAAAAACACCACTATCAGCAAACCATTGCTCCCAGGAAAACCTCATTCCCAAAATAAATTGCTCCCAGGAAAGCCTCATTCCCAGCAAACCCCTGCTGCCAGCAGCCCCCAGTGCCCTGCTCCCAGCCCTGCCCATGCAGAGCAGGGTTAATCCCAAGGAGCAGAGCAGAGC
>WBNO01033395.1:74879-97481 GCA_013400575.1 Peucedramus taeniatus
TCATTCCCAGCAAACCATTGCTCCCAGCAAACCATCATTCCCAAAAAAACACCACCATCAGCAAATCATTGCTCCCAGCAAACCATTGCTCCCAGCAAACCATCATTCCAAAAAAATCAACTCTATCAGCAAACCATTGCTCCCAGGAAAGCCTCATTCCCAAAAAACCATTGCTCCCAGCAAACCATCATTCCCAAAAAAACACCACCATCAGCAAATCATTGCTCCCAAAAAACCATTGCTCCCAGCAAACCATCATTCCAAAAAAATCAACTCTATCAGCAAACCATTGCTCCCAGGAAAGCCTCATTCCCAGCAAACCCCTGCTGCCAGCAGCCCCCAGTGCCCTGCTCCCAGCCCTGCCCATGCAGAGCAGGGTTAATCCCAAGGAGCAGAGCAGAGCAGAGCCTGCTGGCATCATCCCATCCCCTTCCCTGCTCCATCTCCCAGTTCAGCAGAGGGTTCCATAAATACAAAGCAAATACCAAACCCCTGATGGACACTGAAAGCAAATCCAAGATCCCGCTGGGAGCTGGCTCGTGGTGCTTGCAGGAGGGTGAACTTTGAAAGCAAAATCAGGATTTATCCACGGGACTGCTATTAAAGCCACTTCTCTCTTTTTTGTATTGTTGGTTCTGCAAAAATCTCGTGCAACTCCAAGACAAATGTGTGGCCATCCTGCTTGTCATGCAAACTGTGGTTTTTTGGGGTGAAAGGAGCTGCAGGATATGGGGTGGGCTGTCCCCGTGGAACGTTGCCACCCTGGAGCTGGGAGAAGGAGGGGTTTGTTGTGTCTTGATCTGGTGCAATAAATAAATCAGCATAACCAGGTTTGAAGCCCTGGGAGCTGCTCTTCCCCACACTGATGCACCTTTTGGGGTCAGAAAGGTGCTGTGCTGGGCACTGCAGGCTGCCACAAGCCTGAGCACCCCCGGGCTGGTGTCCCTGTGTCACAGACACAGCTCTGAGGCACACAGGGAGGTGCCAGGCACAGGCATTTCCATCTCCAATCCCAGGCTTGTGAACAAAGCACAAAACAATCTTCATTAACCCAAAGCCCTTTTGGGCCACTGAATCTCACTGCATGGCTGATAAAATTCCATCATCCCCTTGGGAGAGGCTCCGCCCAGGGGGAGGAGGCTGATAAAATTCCATCATCTCATTAGGAGATGCTCCCCCCAGGGGGAGGAGCCAAGCATTCCTACCTGGATCCAATCTGGGGATTGGGACACCACAGCAGCCTTTGCCCACTGCATTCCCAGAGGAGCAGCTTTCTGCTCCACTGCATTCCCAGAGGAAGCCCAGGCCCATCTCCAGCACCCCTGGAGCTTCAGAGGAAAACTCCCCCCTTCTCCAGGATCCCTGCTCCACCAGAGCCACCCCTGGCACTGCAGGAGGAGCAGCCACCCTGGAATGGGGCTGTCCCACACCCTGACCCACAGGGGGTCAGCTCCTGTTCTCACTCTGACAGTGGGTTTTTCTTTTGTTTGCATTTGTATTTTTAATTTTCCTAGTAAAGAACTGTTATTCCTATTCCCATATCTTTGCCTGAGAGCCCCTCAATTTCAAAATTACAATAATTCAGAGAGAGGGGGTTTGCATTTTCCATTTCAGGGGAGGCTCCTGCCTTCCTTAGCAGACACCTGGCTTTTCAAACCCAGACACCCTCTTACCTGTTTTATCTCAGTCACCTCCTGTCAGGAGGGAGGTGGCACCGGGGGTGGCTCTGCCTTACCTTGTGCCCCACGTCCGACCAGCCAAAGAGAACTGGGGACACATCCAAGCCATCAAAGCGCCTGTTTGGGGGCAGTGCTGCCCCAGCCAGGGCCACCAGCGTGGGGAAGATGTCCAGGATGCTGGGGAAAGAGGGGACAGTCATCAGAGCGAGGAGTGAGGATCCCTGGTGGGTCTCCCCAACCTCACCTGCGCCCCACATCCCTCACAAGAGAGCTCCCAACAGCTGAAAAGGCTGAACCCAGCTCTGGCCCTGCTTCACAGCCCTCTCACCCCCAGCCAGCATCTGGGATTCAGTCAGGATGTGCCTCTCCCTGGGGCAGGGCATGGGGGAGCAGGGCACTGAACCCCCCTGGACACCAGGAAGGCAGCAGGTCAGTCCCCTCTGCAGAAAGTGCCACCACAGGGGTTTTCAGGCCAGTGCCAGCAGCTCCTGATGCCCCAGGAAATGCAGAGTGGCTGTTTCAGGGCACAGCACGAGCTGCCAGGATGGAACAGGAGAGCCCCTCAGCCTTCCCAGTGCCAGCCCCAGCCTGGCACAGCCACAACAGATCACCCAGGGCTCACCTCAGTCCTTCCCAGGGCAGAGGGACACAGGGAAGGGACCAAAATCCCAAAGTCCCTGTGGCTCCCTGGGGATGCAGACAGGGACAGTCCCTGCTTTCCCAGCTGCCACCCGTGCCCTCTGGCTACAAAACCCCTGTGCCAGCAGCTCAGGGGGCTTGGCTGGGGCAAGGAAATTGGTATAGGAGGCAAAAGCACCAGGAATTGAGGTCACCAGGTGCTGCCATGGTCCTGCCACTGCGACCTTGTCACCATGGTCCTGCCACCACCACTGTCCTGCCCCTGTGTGTCTCCTGCCTGGAGCGTGGTGGCAGCTGTGTGAGCAGAGAGAGGGAAGAGCCCTGGGCTTACCCAGGGTTCTCCCATTGAAGGAGTTTTCACTTAGCTGCTAAGAGACAGAGAGAACAAATAAGAACAAACACTGCTGCGAGCCCCGGGCGGCGCTCACCGAGACGGCCCCCACGGCCAGGCCAGCCCAAAAAATCCTGGCTCTCCACTGCAGGAACCTTGCTGGGGGCAGAGCAGGACCCCCAAAACAGCAGCTCACCTGCCCCTGGTGCCAGGGGTGCCCGGCACCCCCAGGATCCAGCTCCCACCTCAGTGCACGTGGATGATCCCAAGCAGCCCTGCCCCAGTGGATGGCACCTCTGGAAAGCAGCACTGGGCTGGGAGAACAACATGACTGAGGGCAGAGGTGGCTGAAGATTTCCCCAGCCATGGGCAGGTGTAACCCATGGAAAAAAGCATGAAAAATAAGATTTTGGTCAAAGTTGGTATCAAAGCAAAGGCCCTACCAGCGGGCACATCCTGGCATCAGTGCTTGAGGGAAAGAGAAAGCCACGCTGCCACCCCCTGCCCTGGCCAAGAGAGATTTAATAACACATAAAGCCACTCCAGCATCCTGCTGCCACCTGAACACCAGAGAAAAGGCCCTGGCAGTGCCCAGGGACAGCAGCTCCTGCCTGTGGGACAATGGGCATCCTGATCCCCTGGGGAGGACAGGGTGGGAGCACTGCCCTGCCATGGTGCTGAGCACCCCGGGCACGATGGGGCACAGAACACTGCCCTGCCTGGCAATGACAGGGTGCAGGCAGCTCTCCCCACACCCCACCAGCTCAACCAACCTGCCCAGCCCCACGCTGCCAGCACAGCCAGGATGGTGCAATCTCCTCCTTCACCACCCTCCTGACCTACTTCTTCCATGCCCTACTTCGGGTTGGGGCAGGGAAGGGCAGGAGCACAGTGGGTGGCTCTGCCAATTAAACATAATTAAGAAAAGCAGACAAGGCAGTTTTGTGCAGAGCCCAGCATGCAGGTGCTGCTCTGTGGTGAGGCATCAGCATTCCTGTGCTGGCTGCAGCTCCCTGGCCCCTGGGCACGCTCACCCTCACTCACCCCTGGCCAGGCAGCACAGGGAGCCACCAGGGCCTGGGCAGCTCCAGCAGCCTCTGTGCCCCAGCCAGGTGTTTCCATAACCCCAGGGGAAGAGGAGATCCCTGCAGATGGGTAAGGCCTTGCCCTGCCCAGCCCTGGCTCTTCCTGGGGATGCCACCTGGCCCAGGTCCCTGTGGCAGTGCACAGGCTCCCAGCCCCCCCTGCCTTTCATTCCTTCCCCAGCTTCTCTCAGTCTTCCCCATCAGCTGCAGGGGTTTCAATCTCCCTGTGCTCATCTTTTGGGGCTGTCCCCGAGGGGACAGAGGCACAGAGAAGCCACCTGTCTTGTGAGCACCCCCCTGTCCCTCTGTGTCCCTCCACATTCCCTGTCCCACCTCAGGCCATGGCTGGTGACACTTTCCTGAGCATGACCCATGCTCACTCCCCCCAGGCTGGTTCTGTGCTGCTCCCAAAGAGGGGGTGCCCCTTCCTGATGCCAGCCCATCACCCTGCACAGCTGGGCATGGCCCCGTGGCAGTGCCAGGCTCTGTTTGGGGGACACCAGCTGAATGTGACTCCTGGGCAGATACAGAGTCCCTTCCCAAGCAGCTGGAGTGCTGCACCTGCCTCTGCTGGATTTCCAAATTTCCAGCTGTCCAACCAGCCAGACTGGAGCTGGGAAATGCAGGAGATAAGGTCTGTGAGGAGATAATCAGAATTCCTGGGCTTGGAGGCAGGGTCAGGGGGATGGGATGGGCACTGAGCCTGCACATGCTGCCCCAGCTGCCCGAGTGGGCAGGGGCTGGCAGCTCTGCCCCGTGGATTTGGAGGTGAAACCACGGGGTGCTACGTGCTCCCCATCCCCTCCAACAGACAGCAGTGACTCAGTTTATGGCTCAAACTTTCCCTTGCCTGCAAAAATCCAGCTCCCAGAGCTGCCCTCGGGCTGTGGAACGAGTGAGTGTCTCCAGCTTATCTCACAGGACCTTAGAAACACCCAACACTGCCCCAGGGCCCACCAGTCAGGACCTGCTTCCAGCAGCTGGGACATTCTTTCCCAACACCCAGCAACCCCCCAACCCCACCACCCTGTGTGCCTCAAGGATGAAAGGGGACAGGGCATCCCCCACACCCAACAACCCCCCAGCCCCACCACCCTGTGTGCCTCAAGGATGAATGGGGACAGAGCATCCCAATGCCCAGTAACCCCAAACCTCCCCCAGCATTGTGGGGACCCATCAGGGATGAGCAGGGACAGGTTATCCCAATGCTCAGTAACCCCAAAACCCCCCAGCATTATGGGGACCCATCAGGGATGAACAGGGACAGGACACCCAATGCCCAGTAACCCCAAAACCCCCCCAGCATTATGGGGACCCATCAGGGATGAACAGGGACAGGACACCCCAATGCCCAGTAACCCCAAAGCCCCCCAGCACTGTGGGGACCCATCAGGGATGAACAGGGACAGGTTATCCCAATGCCCAGTAACCCCTGAATGCCCCCAGCATTATGGGGACCCATCACGGATGAACAGAGCCAGGACACCCCAATGGCCTGTAACCCCAAACCCCCCCAGCATTATGGGGACCCATCACGGATGAACAGAGCCAGGACACCCCAATGCCCTGTAACCCCAAACCCCCCCAGCATTATGGGGACCCATCACGGATGAACAGAGCCAGGACACCCCAATGCCCTGTAACCCCAAACCCCCCCAGCATTATGGGGACCCATCAGGGATGAGCAGGGACATTCCCCCCGCTCTGCCCCAGCCTGTGCCCCACACCTGCTGCCCAGGAGGGCTGTCAGGAGAGGCACAGGTCGCACATGAAGGGGTGCAAGTGCCGCAGGGAGAGGGGCAGTGCAGACCCCCCCTTTGCCCTCCCAGCCAGGCGAGGAGCGGGGGCAGCAGCTCCTGCCCCGGTGCCGCCGGATCCCGCCCGGCCGCATCCTGCAGGGACTGCCAGCGCCACCTCTCCTGCTCACCAAGCCACTCACAGACCGCAGAGCCTGAGCCTGCTCCTTGCTGGGCAGAGAGAACATCGTCATCTTTTAATTATCGGCAGGCCCTTGGCCACCGCGGCCAGGAGCACACGAAGCCGGGAGCGCCAACGCTCCAGCCTCACAAAAAGCCCTTTCAGCTCCTCTCAGCTCAAGCACTAAGTCTTGGACAGGGAGAGGACAAAAGTACAGCCTGGCACAAGGCAGGGGATAACCAGAGCAGGCAGCTGCTGCTGCCAAAATCCAGGTGATGACCCGGGTGGCAGCGTGGGGACAGGGGGGGTCCTTCCAAATGGGGCCACCCCGCTCCCCGAGGGGCTCTTACCTGAGGAGAGCGTGGCTCGTCCTCCTGGCAGGGACATGGCCAGGCCAGTAGGCCAGGGCTGGCACCCTGTGCCCTCCTTCCCAGGTTGTTTGCTTCGCTGAGCTCCCACCTGCAGAAGAACAAGGCAGTGCTCAGCATCCTGCTGATGCTGGAAAACCTCCTGAGCCCGGAGCTGCCCGGGGAAAGGAGCTGCTCAGAGGCAGAGATGGTGTAAATTACCCCAAAGGAGGGTGGTTTCAGGGAAGGGAGAACTGCAGGAGTTGTTCAAAGGGAAAGGAAAAGAAAGGGGTCTCAGCTGGGCACTGGTTTGTGTTTCTCTGCTCCAGTGAGTGATGATGAACGCAGCAGCTGCCTGAGCCATTGCATTTCCATCCCCTTTTGATGGCAGGTGAGAGAATGGAGCAGGCAGGAAATGTAGGAATTTATTCCAGGGGCTTCTGTCCTCTGCAGGGCTCAGCACCAACAGCCCCCCCCACCTGCTGGAAACCTGCCTCATTAAAAATACCATCCTGCTAATAACCCTCCTGCCAGTTAATGAACCTGATCCATCCTTTCCCTGACAGCACCCAAAGCACTCTGCTCTGCTCTGCCCTTGGATTTGAGATGCATGGGAAAGCTGCTCAGTCCCTTCCTCCACCTGGAGTGCTGAGCACCAAAATTGGGGTGCTGAGCACCAAAACTGGGGTGCTGAGCACCAAAATTGGGGTGCTGAGCACCAAAACTGAGGTGTTGAGCCCCGAAATGGGAGCACCAAGCATCAAAAGGGCTGGAAGGGGGTTGGAGAGCCTCTGCCTTGGCTGCAGCCCAAAGGGCCCCAGGCAGCTGGAGGGGGAAGGGGTTGGGAATGGGGCAGAGAGAAAATCCCAACGCGATTCACGGAGCAAACTTCCCAGGGGCAGCCTTTGTGCGCTGCCTTTCAGCGTGCACATGGCAACGGCACTCGCCCCGAGCCATTTCCTCCGGGCACAGCCAAGAGAGCCCCTGGCCTCCCCACAGTCCCTGCCCGATGCCACCGGCTGATCCGTGCCCCCGGGCAATGCTGCCGTGCCCACAGAGAGAGAATGGCACAGGTGCCACAAGGGCTAGCCCAGGGAAAAAGGTTCTGACCCTGGCACGGACCGAGCACATCCCCAATCTCTCCCATTCCACACCCAAAGTTTTGGTGTTTCCCCCCCGCCCTCAGACACCCCAGGAAACCACAGCAATTACAGCAATTAATATCAATCCCCATCTCTGCACATATATTAAAAAACTCGTCCTCCTGGATGCGTTTCCAGGGTTTTTCCATGCATGGTCAGGGGTCTCTGGAAGGACATCAGACGGATATTTCCTGACCAAGCCACCCCAGCACCTCTGGCTGGTCAGGTCAGAGCCTGGGAATGAGGTCACATTAACACTTTGGGAAGTAAACAGGGCTGAAACACCCAAACCCAACCAGGGAATTTTCTCCGGAGTGGGGATGATGCAGCCCTGCTGCTGTGGGGACTTTCCAGGCTTTCCAGGAAAGCTGAACTGTGCATTCCCGTGGTGGGATGAAAACCTTGGTCCCACCACACACACAGCAGGTCCTCAGCACAGGGACACCAGGTCTGGAACTTCCCCAACCTGCCTCAAAACATGCCCAGCATCACATCCCCAAAATGTTTTTCTCTCTCCCAGTATCCTCCCCTTGCTGCACTTTTGACCCCGAGGTGGGAGATGAGTTTTTGGGGTGGGCTGGGGCTGTGGGAAGCACAGAGAAAGGGGCAGCACACACGGATATGCTGCTCTCTCCCATCTCCAGTGACCACCTGAAATCAGTGGAAAACATCCCTGGAATTTAGGGTTGGACCCTAAAACAAAAGATGGAGATACAAGAAACATATAGAAATATGCAGAAACATAGAAACATGTATAAACATTCAGAAACATATAGAAACATATAGAAATACATAGAAACATGTTAGAGACATAGAAACAGGCAGAAATGTACAGACACATGTTAGAAACATATAGAAACATATAGGAACATATAGAAACATGAAGAAACATGCAGAAACATATAGAGACATGTTGGAAACATGTAGGAACATATAGGAACAAACAGAAACATGAAGAAACATGCAGAAACATGTTGGAAACATATAGGAACATACAGAAACATGAAGAAACATGCAGAAACATAGAGATGTTGGAAACATGTAGGAACATATAGGAACAAATAGAAACATGAAGAAACATGCAGAAACATGTTGGAAACATATAGGAACATATAGAAACATGAAGAAACATGCAGAAACATATAGAGAGATGTTGGAAACATGTAGGAACATATAGGAACAAATAGAAACATGAAGAAACACGCAGAAACGTTGGAAACATATAGAAATGTGTTGGAAACTTATAGAAACATGTAGGAACATGTAAGAATGTTTCCATTCTTATGTTCTTATGTTTCCATTCTATGTTCCTGTATGTATATAGGAACATACAGGAACATAGAAACAAACAGAAATATATGAAAACACAGGAAAACATATAGAAATTAATAGATCCGGCAGCAGCCTGTCTTCCCCTGCCCTCCCACTCCTCGGGGGCTTTTCCCTGAAGGAAAAAAGTGTTTTGTTTTTTTTCTGGGGGGAACAATCCCCCCGGGCTGGCAAGGCCGAGCATCCCAGCGCTGGCAGCCGCGGGCGGTGCGGGCAGTGCCAGCCCGGGCCGGCTTTCCAAACAGCCGTGCTGCCACCAGCGCAGGGATCTCCAAAGTCACCCTGGCAGGCAGTGTTTACAGCCAGCTCGGAGCGCTCTGCCAGCCCCAAGCCCTCCCTCCCTCCCTCCCCGGGTGCTCTGCAGGGCAGAGGGGCTGGAAAGGGGCCGTGTTGTGCTCGCCCTGTTCCCCAAGGCCGCAGTTTCTGTCCCATCCGCTCGGGCTTGTGACCGGGGGTTGCTCAAGAGCAGCAAGCCGGGGCCGCCAGCGGGGTTTGTTTACTAGAAAATGAAGGTTACGATTCCATGCCGGGGCCAGGAGAAGGAAGGGCTCTGGGAAGGGGATGGAGGCAGCGCTGTTTGCCCAGGGAATGGGTGCCGGGAAGAGAAGGAAACCCCTCGGTGCTGACCCCGGGCACGGCAGCCGAGCCCGGCACGTTAACACCGCGTAATACAAGCAGAAGTGGGAAACGCCTGACTCATGAATGTTTCTGGCTGCCCCGGCCGAAATAAACCCACCAAGCAGATGGCTTGGCCGGAAAAGGAGGAAAGAGTGAAAAAAAAAAAAGAAAAAACAACAAAACAAAACAAAAGAAAAACCCAGCAAAATGGTGGAGGGAGAGAAAAGCGAAGCGCCCGGGTGTGGGGAGGGTGGTGGGAGCTGGGCTCTGGTGGGATGGGGCTGGGGGCTGTGACACCCTGATGGGGCAGACAGCAACATCCCATCTCCAAACCAGCACGCTCACCCCAAACTCCGGGGTAGTGGAGACCCCAGCCCACCCCCCGCAGCAGTTTTGGGGGAAACTTGGCTGTTTTGAAGAAAAAAACAGCGCTGGGGTGTGCTGAAGCCCAGGGCAGCAGGGAAAGGCTGGGGTGGGTGGAATGCTGCCCGTGTGCCCTCGGAGGGCAGGGAGGGCTTTGTGGAGCTGCCCCCCCGTGCCCCCGGGGACTGGGACCCCCCCACGCTGCCAGGTTACCTCTTTGCCTCTGCCAGGCACCCACGAATGGCCCCAGGCGTCCTGCCAGCTCACACTTCTGTGCCCAGGGGCCATTGTCACCTGCAGGAGAAAGAAATGTCCCCATGAGAGACACAAGGACCACAGGGGACACCCACAGTGGGGGTAGGCAAGGACAAGTGACCCTTCCATCCCTCTTTGCCAGCCCTGTGATGCCTCCCCACGCGAGCAAGAGCAGCTGGTTGATGGATTTTGGTTTTTAGCAGTTTTTGCAGGGGCTGGAGTGCAGCCAGGTCAGGGCAGGGGGGGCACGGTGCCACCAGCTCCGGGTGTTAATGAGTGGCCGAGCGGTTCCTGTCATCAGGAGCAAGACATCCTCATTAGGGAGGCTGCTCAGCGACAGAGAGCGGATTTGGGCTTCTTAACGAGCCGAGGATTTGTGGTTTAATTAGTCACGGCCCCACCATTCAGCCCCGCAGCAGGAGGGGGTGGCAGGGTGGGCACTCAGCTGAGTGGCCACAGCAGCCTGGGACCCCCAGCCCCATGCTGGGACCACTCCCCATCCTCAGAGCAACGGGAGCATCGAGGGCAGGGGACACCGAGGGCAGGGGACATTGAGGGCAGGGGACACCGAGGGTAGGGGACATCGAGAGCAGGGGACATTGAGGGTAGGGGGACATTGAGGGCAGGAGACACCAAGGGATGGGGACACCGAGGGTAGGGGACTTTGAGGGCAAGGGACATTGAGACCAGGGGACACTGAGAGCAGGAGACACCGAGGGCAGGGGACATCGAGAGCAGGGGACACCAAGGGCAGGGGACATCGAGGGCAGGGGACTTTGATAGCAGGGGACATCAAGAGCAGGGGACACCAAGGGCAGAGGACATCGAAGGCAGGGGACACTGAGAGCAGGGGACATCGAAGGCAGGGGACACCGAGGGCAGGGGACACCGAGGGCAGGAGACACCGAGGGCAGGGGACATCGAGAGTAGGGGACACCGAGAGCAGGGGACAAGCTCAGGTCTTTCCCCCTCTTTCCCCCCCTCCAGGAGCAGTCCCCAGGGTCACCCCCAGCCCGTTTGCCTGCAGTACCTGTGAACCACAGCAGCGTGCTGCCCCTGCCGAGGCTGTCAGCCACCTCCTTTATCCGTGCCACCAGCGCATCCATCTCGCCCAGGGAGGCTCCGTAGATGCCCCTGCCCGGCCCGGGGGGCAGAGGGGGGACCAGTGGGACGTGCATATGGGCCAGGGCCACGTAGAGGAAGAAGGGACGTCCCCTGTCACTGCACAGGGAACAGAGGGAAAGTGTTCAGCCTCCAGGGGAAGGCAGTGGCAGGAGGTCATTGGGGGTGGTGGCACTGCTGAGCCTGGGGACACAAACCAGCAGCTCTTCCACCCCTGCCACAGCTCCCTGGGGGAAAAACACCCCACGTGCATCACCCAGCTCCAGGCACCCCTCTCCTTACAGGGAGGAAGCTTGGCTGAGCTGAGCCACTTCTCCCCTGCTCCTGATTAAACCTCTCCCCACTGTCCCCCTGTTGTTACCCTGTCCCATTTGGGGTGGATTTGCCCCTTCCTCCATCTCCAGCGGCCAAACGCTCCACTGCTGCACCCACACACCTGCCTCCCCTCTCTCAGGGGGCCCATTTTGGCCCTTTTCCCCCCTCCCTAGGCCTCGCTGGTGCTGTGGGCAGAGGATGTGCCACAGCAGGCCACCCACACACCCCCGGCACGGCCTGGGCAGTGCCACCAGCCCCGCGCAGGGAGCGCGGCGTGCGCCGCCCGCTCGCTCCTAAATCACCGCAGGACACGTCCTGTTTGCTTGTTTACAGCTATATTTATCTGCTCCAACGAGGCCTGCTCTTCCTCAGGGACCTCGGAGGGGAAGGGTGGGATGGCCTGCGGTGAGGAGGGGCCGGATCCCGGGGCCGTGTCCCGGCCCGCACGCGCCCGGCCCGGCCGCGCCATCGCTGCCTCCTGCCAGCTCCCGGGGCCCTTCCAACGTGTGTGTCGGCACTTCCTTCCTCTGCCCGTCACCCACCTGCTGGAAAATGAGTAAACCCCATCCTGCCCGGAGCTGCTGCATCCCCCCACGGCGCTGGAGCCCCGTGAAGGGTTTCCTCCAAACCCGCGCTTCGACTCCCCTCAAAAATGATGGTTTTAAAAACACACGACCCTTTTAGAGGACAGCAGAAGAGCCTCTTCCAGATGGAAGCCAGGCCACAGACACCCTGAATCTGAACCACGGGGCAACAGCCATCTCCCCTGTGCCCCCCTGGCATCCTGCCCATCCCTGCAGCACGTGGGGATCAGGATTGCTCATGTGCCCCTTGCAAACTGCTGCTGTGAGAGCTCTTCCCATGGGATGCCAGAGCCCCAGGAGCAGGGAAAGCTGCTTCCCCTGGCTCCAGCACCCAGATGGACTCGAGGCTGTGATGCTCAGCTGAACATCCCTCTCATTTCCCACACAGACACCTCGGAGCTGTCCTGAAGATCAGGCAAACGTTTAATCAATAGCTGAAGACAGCAGTCCCTGACTTTTGCTCCCACACTTGCTTGTGCTTGAGCAGTGCCACGTCTCACTGTCACAAATTGCTCAACCTTGACTGGTTAAAATAACACCGAGATGGCAAATCCGGTGTTCTTTTGTTGCCCTGTAATGAATGAGTCAGGCAGGGGAAAACTGGAATAAGCCATCAAAGGGAAGGGAAGAGAAGGCAGGCACCTGCTTAATCCTGTTCTCCATGAACACAGATAACCCCAAAACACTTCTGGGAGTTTAAAGGTTTTTCCTATTAACCTGGAGCTTACACACTCGGTTTCACAGCCACAGAGCACCCAGGCAGCCTGGAGGGCTGGGGGTTTGGCAGGAGAAGGGGTTGCTGCTTCCAGGAGAAGGGGTTGCTGTATCCTGCCCAGAGCCTGGCTACCCTCAGCATCCCAAAAGTGGCCAAGCCACCCCACGGCCAATCCTTGCTATCCAAAGGGACAAACTACAGCTCTTATGCAACAAAACAGCACCCAGGTTTATAAAGAGCCATTTCCCCATGTGCTGCTCCCTGCCCAGCCCTTCATTCACCTCTGTTACACAAACCTTACCCCAGGACCCGCCTTATCCCGGGATGCAGGCAGGGGATGGGTTCAGACAGGGCTGCCCGGCAGCGCTTCCTCTCCTCACTCTGCAGGGAGGCGTTTTGCAAAGTCACAGCTCGTAATCCGCCAATAATGGGGATTAAAATTACACAACCCATCAGCAGGGCCCGGGGGCCTCATTCGGAGGAGCCTCTTTGCTCCTCGGGGACAAACACACCCGGGCACCTCCTGTGCTGCAGGCTGGGGGAGGCAGGTCCTGAAGCCCAGCGACCTCCGAGTGCTTTATCCTCAAAATGGATCCAATCTCACACACTGGGTGGGTTCCAACACCTCTGGGTGCTGCACCCTGAGCAGCACTCAGCGCCTGTTGACAGCCCCTGCCAGCACTTCACACCCATGGAGGCACCTGCACCACCCCATTGCCACCCCATCCACAGGGATGCAGGGATGGACATCGCCTTGACATCGTGCACATTCCCCCCAAGAAGAAGGCACAGCCCCACTCAAAGGCTTTGACTTTCCTCAAAAATGATGTTTTTAAAAACACTCGACCCTTTCAGAGCCTCGAAGCCAAGCCACGGACATCCCAAATCTGAACCACGGGGCAGCACCCATCTCCCCTGGCACTGCACCAGCGCGATGCAAAGGAGTCCTGCAGGGACCCAGGAGCTCTCCCAGCTAAGGGGACAGACAGGGGACAGTGGGTGGCCTCACCTGGCCCTCTGCATGAACCGCTCTGCCTCCTCCGCGTAGCGCCTGGCCAGGCTGCCGAGCTCCACGGGCTGCTGGACAATGGTGACGTTCTCCAAGAGAGGCAGGGCAACCTCTGTGTAACAGTCCTTCCTCGCCACCCTGCTGGGAAGAGCCACCCCAGGCTTGTCACCAGAGCAGACACAGAGCCTGGCTGATCCCCTGGCTTCCAGAAATCCGAGGGAGGGAGAACAAAGGGAGCGGTGCCAATGTCCCCGTGGCACGGGGTGCTCCCAGCTTGCGGGGGGAAACTGGGTGCACAGAGCCTTAGGGGAGGTGACCACAGCCAAGGGCAGCCCTCAGGGCTGGGGACACAGCTGCCAACACCCAGCTCCCCGTGCCCCGTACCTGGCAGCGGCGCCGTGCCGCGGGCAGGGCGGGCAGGGTGGCACGTTGTAGCCAGGGGTGTCCGTGCAGCCCATGTCGTGGCTGTAGGGGATCCCGAAGTAGAAGTCGAAGCCTGAGAGGCCAGCGAGGGGGTCAGCGGGGTCAAGGTGGCCACAGGGCCCTCAGCCCGTCCCCGCTGGCTCAGCCCTTACCGCGGGAGTTGGGGTGGTGGTGGCCGTGGTGTCCCAGGTGCCACTTGCCTGTGTGGAAGCCACAGAATGTCATTTCAGAGGTGACACAGCTCTGGCCACCAGCAGCCCTCACCCACAAGGTGCCCGCAGCACTGGGGGCTTTAATCAAGCTACAAGAAAGGTTCCTTGTTTGTGCTGGCTGCCATTCCAGAATGCTGTCTATTTTTGCAGAAAACCCAGAAAAAATGCATAAGGTATCTCATGCCTGTGCAAAGCGAGTGTTTCCAGCCTTAAAAGGCTCTTTCATGTGTTTGTGTTCTGAGCAGACGTCTCCCTCACCCCTCCCTAAACCCAGCTCCATCCTCTGACCTCCAGCACGCGCTTGCTCCCACCGAACGCCCCGATCCAAGAGGGAGAACTGCAAAAACTGGGGGGGAATGGAGAAACAGAGGGATTTTCTGCCAGCACAACAGCAGGAGCTGCAGATACAAAGGGTTTGTGCAGGCTGAGGGGGACCCAGAGTGACAGGAGGGTGCCCAAAGGCACCGGGGCAGCGGCACTGCTGGTGGTGTGGGATGCAGGATGGCAGAGCTGGTCCTGTTTGCTGAGGAACACCCAGCACATTCCTCGGGAGGTAAAGCAATGAGAGATTACAAGGAGAAGTCTGGATTTCCGGCAGCACCATTGAAAAGGAAGATTTTAAGCTTGGCATTACAAAATCCAAGGGGGATGTGTGAAATCTCTCTCACGTGATCCTTCAGATTTCACTGCCAGCATTTCACCCGAGCACCTCCTCTGCTAGGGCACCTCTGTCACCTCCTGCCACCTCCCCTGCTGCCCCCTGGGACTGTGGGCATTACCTATAGCTCCTGTGCTGTAGCCAGCCTCCCTCAGGACCTCGGCCAGGGTGGTCTCGTTGAGGGGGAGGCCCCCAAGAGAGGAGATGGCGAAGTTGTGGGTGACCCCGTTGCGCACCCCCAGGCGCCCCGTGAGCAGCGAGGCGCGGGATGGGGAGCACGTGGAGGCAGCTGAGTGGAAATCCATGAACCTGCAAAAGGAAAAACTCTTCAACTCAAGACCCCATGTGCTCTAACACTGCCCTGTTCCCCTGGACACTCCCCCTTTTGCTCTGGGGATGAGGGTGAGGAGCGGGAGATGAAGGTTCCAGTAGGGATGGATGGACCTTGCACCCCAAGGTACCAAGCTCTGGCTGCCCTCCCCATGCACCCCAACCCACACAAACAAAATCCCCTCACCTGCCAGTCCTGCAGGGCTGAATTCCCCTGTGCTGCAGGGCAGGGATGCAGGGTGAGGGCAGGGAAGGGGGACAGACTTTACCTTGTTCCTTCAGCAGCCAACTGATCCAAATGCAGGGTCTCCTTCGTCTCTGCCCAGTTGGCGCCCAGATCCCCCCAGCCCACATCATCGGCCAGGATGACGATGAAGTTGGGCTGCCTGCTCAGCACACAGGGAGCCCAGAGTCCCACCAGCACCGGGGTGAGCACCAGCACTGCCCACGGGGACAGGGGTGGGATCCCCATGGTGCCACACATCCCCTCCCGCCCGCGGTGCAGCACTGCTGGTCTTCCTAAACAGCCCCTGCTGTGTCCCTGTGGATGCAGCTGAGCTTTCCACGGGCTCTGTCCCTTCCTCAGCTGGTCCCGTGGGGCTGAACAGGGGCTGGGGTCTGGGTTTGCTCCCTTGGCTGCCGACCGAGCTGCGCCACCTCCTCCGTCTTTCACACCCAGGCACAGCCGATATTCCCGAAATCGGCGCCAGCAAAGGTGTTATTCTTAGAAGTCAAAAAACACCCTTTGAAGTCACTGTCACCCTATTTATATCTTTCCTTCCTTCCTGGTAAATATCTAATTAGACACCAAACCAAAGCAGTATTTTCCCCTCCCGGAGCGCGTTCGATCCGCGGCAGCTCCTCTCCCCTCGCCGCAGCCAGGGGATGTTTGTGTCCAAAAATGGCTCCTTCCCTGCAGGCTGAGCCCCTCGGCCCTGGGTGGAGACGAAACTGCTGGGGCTCTGTCAGTCCATCCTTCACCTGGTTACAGCATGCCCTGTGCAAGGGAAATAAAACAGTCAGGACGTGGGGAGTGCTCCTGCACCCCAGCCCGGGGCAAAGCAGCTTCTCCAGACATCAAGGCTTTGCCTTTGAAATTGTTCTGCTGCCTGGTTCCCAATGGATCAACTGGAAAGGACTGGGAACATGGAGTGCCCCTTTCCTGCACCCACTGCTCAGGCTGGGATGGTTTCCTGTGCTCCTGCCACCCCCTGCTCCTGCCATCCCCTGCTCCCTCCTGCTTGTCAAGGGCTTTCTCCCGAGTGCTGTTGTCCCTCGAGGGGGACATACAGGGCCCTGCCTTCGTTTGTGACACTGACAAGTGTCTGAAGCTCACTGTCTGAATTTAGCTCTGCTCCCACTGCCCCACAGCAGCCAGAGCAGGGAGCACAGCCCGGCTGCTGAGGGAGCTGCCCCAGAGGTGAGGAGGCAGGAATCCATATAGACCCAGAAGGCAAAAAACCCCAGGAATAGCCAGGATTAAGGACATCCAGCTGCTTAGGGCAGGATTTGGCCTCCAGAGATGGAAAGGTTGAAGGACAAACCCTCCAAAGACCGATGGCAGAGACAGAGCTGTGGCAGAGCTCCACTGAGCAGATGGAACTGTGGAATACAATGTCTTGAACACAAAGTTATGGCCAAAGGGGGATGAAGCTGCAGAGATCTGCCAAAATCCTGCTGGGTCCTGCACCAGGAGCTCTGCACTGGCTGTGGGGATCTGTGCCTGGGCTGGGGATGGCCAGGACCCAGCTGTCCCCAGCAGGCACCAGCAAGGGAAGGAACGTGGCATGAGGGATGCAGCTCCCATGGGATGGTCAACACAGGACAACATCCTTTAACATGGAGAGGGAGAGTAGAGAGGACAATACTGGGAAACAAGAGAGAAGAACAGGACAGGAGGAGGCAGGAGAGGGAATACGATGAGCCCCATCTGTAGGCCAAGCAGTTTGTAGCTTGCAAAGTAAATTATTCCCAGGTTTTGCTGCTCACATCTTTAAAAGCTTTGGGCTGTCACTTGGATCAGCAGCTCCTGGGCTGTCAGCAGAGCATTGCAGTGATCAGAGATGTGGCTCCATTCATAATTTATAGCCCAGAGTGTTAATTTATGAAGCCTGGAGGCTCTCAGTACATCAGCTAATGGGGGTGGGATGTGGTGGGTGGTGGGGCTGAGCCATGGGAGGGGGCTCAGCTCTGGGAAAGGCTGCTCAGCCCTGTCCCAACACAGCCCACGAGCTCAGGTCCTGTCCTGCACCCTCTGCATCCCCACAGCTCCAACAATCCAGATTAGGTCTCTGGACATGTTTGATGGCAGCTAAATTGCCTTTACTTTCAAAACAAAAATTCCTTTGCAATTTCCTTGGATTTCTTCACGGATGGGGACTTGAAAGGAGCAGCTCTGCTTGGGTGCAACACCCCTTGCCCAGGGGCTGAGCCCTGATGGGACAATGAAGCACAAAACTGAGCCACCAACTTCACAGAGGCCAGGGAGACGTCAGCCCATCCCAGCCCCACCCCATCCCCATCCCCATCCCATCCCCATCCCCATCCCAGCCCCATCCCCATCCCAGCCCCATCCCAGTCCCCTGTCTGGGACTCTCAACACTAAGCAGGATATCACCCTCTGCTAGAATTGGGGTTTGGTGAAAAACAAAGCACCAAAAGTTGAGTTATCTCCTCAGGCAGGTGGTGTTCAGGCTTTCTGGGAAGCCTCACCACCTAATCCTGCCCTCTGGCACCTCTGCTGGCATCCAGCAGCTCCCAGCCCCTCCCAGGCTGAGCTGGTCTCCGTGCCAAATCCCAGCCTGTCCAAAGATCCTCCCAGCAGCACCATCCCAGACCCAGTCCCGCTCCTGAGGGGCTGCTCTGCACCCCACAGAGTGCCCCAGGGACCCCCCAGCTGCACCTGCAGCCCCACAGGAAAACCCAGCACACCTCAAAGCAGCCGAAGCCACAAACCTCTGTCCCTTCCATTTACTCTGGGGAGGGATGCCAGGATGACACAGCTAACAAAAACAATCCAAACAACTTTCAAAGGACACTCTCTCCTCCCTAAATTACAGGGAAAGTATTTCAGGGCTCAAATTCATGCATTAGCATCAGACAGAACTTCTTGATCCCTGATGCTGAGGCCGTTTGAAGGCGAGGTGGAGCACAGCCCATGGAATGTCCACATCCAGACCACATCCATGAGTGTGAGGCCATCCCTTGGCATCAACTCTCTGCACTCTGAGCCCTCTCTGACCCTTTTCAGCTCAAATTCCCGGTGAGTCCAGGCTCTGCACATCCCCCTGGAGGAGGTGGGAGCCTCCCTGGGATCACCCCTGCACCAGGACCTGCAGCACCTCTGCTCCCCTCCAGCTCTGCTGCAGCCAGACCCACCCAGAGCTGACCCGCCGACTTTTAGCTCTTTCTGCAAAAATCAAAATGACTCAGGAGAGCTTCCCCAGGCTGCCTGTGGCAGGAACACTGCGGCACCTCGCCCTGTGCCAAGCAGGAAATGCTGCACAGGTGGCTGCAGCTGGAGGAGCACCTGGCAGGAATCACTCCCAGCATCCAAGGCCTGGGGATGAGCGGCGTTGGCAGCGTGCTCCCAGCTGGACATGGCACACCTGGCACCACAGCACGCACCTTGGACCAGGGCAGCACTGAACAAACAAATAACCTGCCTTCTGCAAGCCAGGCAAGGCAGCTCACAGGGACCTGGAGGAGTCCAAACCAGAGAAACCAGTTTAGAAAAGCCCCAAAGCCTCTCCGAGCAGGACACCCCCGGGCTGGTCCCGCTGTAGAGGAGGGGAGATGCTTCTCTGGGATGTCATCGTTGGCAGTGCCACCACAGAGGGGTCACCCACACTGTGCTGGCAGTATCTGTCATGTATTTATTACACATTAACCAGAAAGTTTACAAATCTTGGGGCCAGCATGATCATTTTCACATTTTTCACATTCTTTCACATTTTCACGCCTGCCTGGAGAGCAAAGCAGTGGCTGGAGCCCAGAAAAACCTGCCTCTCTTTGAAGCACTCCCAGCTGGGCTGAGCTCCCCCCTGCCAGCTCCCGGGGCTCACAACCCACCCGGGGTGTCTCAGCTCTGATCTCCAGCCCAAACCCACCCAGTGACCCTGAAAGTCCCAGCAGGATCCTCATCCCGGCCACGAGGAGCAGGGAGAAAAGGACACAGCAAAGGATGAGAAATTCAAACTGGAGTGGGTACCTGCTGTTATCCAGGACCACTTCAGGAGCTCCCAGTGTCACCCCTTGTGCCAGCTGGGGTCAGGGAAACTGAGGCAGGCAAGCAGAAGTGATGGCTCAGCTGTGCTGGCCCCACAGCTCCTGAGTGAGGTGGGATGGGGACACATCCCCATGGTGAGGCTCCTGCTGCTGACCCCACTGGGGGATGTCCAGCCACAGCCTGGAGGGGATGGGTGGCAGGGCAGACAGGCTTTCAGGGGGCAGAAAAAGAAATCTGTGTTTGCTTTGCAATTTAAGATTGCAGAGATTCTGATTTGAGCAGAGGAGGGCAGCAGGTACCTGGTGAGGGGTCTGCCCGTGGGGCAGAGGGGCAGGAGCTCTGTGCCTGCCCCCTTGGGCCTCCCCAGTGTGACATGTTTACCAGCAAAGCTCCATTCCCAGCACAACCGTCCTGACAATGCTCTGAACACAGTCAGGACTTCATTCCAGGAAAAAGGTTTTCTACTGGAATAGTTTATCCTAGTTCTCCACGCAGAACAAGCAGCACCGACAAAAACATACTTCTGCAGATTTACCAGGATTTCTGCCAGCTCCTGGGACAGGAGAATGTTTTTCACCCATCTCACTGCTGGGTCTTTCAGAGAAAACATTTCCCATGCCGAGCAGGGCTGGGCAAACCCCAGCAGAATAAATGAACTGGAAGTCCCTGAGCCACGCGGGGCTCGGCGCGGGGGCCCGCGCTCCCCTGCTCTTCCCAGCCCGCCCTCTTTTCCAGCTCCTGACTGATTTATGCCCACAGACAGCACTTGCTCTGCTTCCCTGTGGATTACAGAGCCCTCAGCCCTGCTCCCGGGCTGCTGGAGCTCCCAGGATGATGGAGAGGCACGTCCCGCTGAGCGCTGCCAGGAACGGGACAGACCCACCATGGATGTGCCAGGGAAAAGGATCCCAGCCAAGCCAAGCAGGGAAATTCCCCCAAAGTGGGCAAACTGTATGAGGGAAAAAGGGTTTTACAGTGGGGCTGGGAAGCTTTGGGTTGGAGAGGCTGCAGCCACCATCCCTGTCCCCCCACAGGGCCCCCAGAGCTCCCCAAAGCCTTATTGCTCTTGGAAAGGCCAAAGGAAAGGAATGGCAAGGTGAGGCAGAGACAGATGCAAAGTACTGACAAGAAATAGCAAGGAGAAAATCACTTTGGGTTTTTCATGCCAAAGATATTTGCATTCTTATTTCTCCCCTGGAGGCACAAACCTCTTTTGTTGTCACACAGCCACTTGCACTGTCGCTATACCAGGAAGAATTTCAGCTATACCAGGAAGAATTTCAGCACGGGGAGGGTGACCCATTCCAAGGAAAAGCTTGTATAACGGGATATTGGCTCTGCAGGGCCAGATAAAGGGTGGTCACCCTTTATCTGTACCCCTGAAAGGCAGGCCATGGGTAAAGGACCAGCAACTCAAAGGCTCCCTCAGAGGAAGGGGTCTCCTGTGGGACAGGGAGATAGGAGGTCTCAAGGACACACTGCCAAGGCTGAGTACCCAGATTTCTGATGGATTTCTGATGGATTTCAGAAGGATCTCAGCTTGTTCAGGAGGGGACTGTGAGGAGTGGAGCTGCTGAAACCTCCCTGAGAGCACCAGCACTCGCTGGAGGCAGCGGCTGTTGGGCCAGCACTGCCAAGAGAAACCAGCAGCAGCTTTCCCAAAGTTCCTGAAAAAAAGCAACAATTTGCCTCATTTTGGGCAATCTGGAGAATTTTGCCCCAACTACCTGCTGGTGTTGTCCCACTAGCAATCCCATTGGGACAAAGGAAGGGAAAAGCAGCAGAAGGGACTCTGGCCAAACCAAACACAGCAGCCCTTGCAGTGCAGGGACATTTTAACCTGGCTGCTTTTTCCAGGGGTATGAACCAGGAGCAGCAGGTTCCACATTAACCCAGAACACTGTGGTGGGCTCCTGGGCATCCCAGCAGGGCAGGTGAGGAGAGGTGTGGTCACCCACCCACTCTGACCCCTCTGCTGTTCCCTGCAGGCAGAAGCCAGTGTTCCACAAGTGCAAGACTCCAAATCCTCCTGGCAGCATCCATCTGTGCCCAGCACACAGAGAGCAGGAACAGGGTGCAGCAGCAGCAGCAACCTGAGACTGCCAGAGCTCCAAGAGAGCTTGGACAACGCTCTCAAGGACAATGTGGGATTTTTGGGGTGTCTGTGCAGGGCCAGGGGTTGGACTCAATGATTCCTGTGGGTCCCTTCCAGCTCAGGGTGTTCTGTGATTTTAGGATGACTGAACCCCCTGCTCCCTCCCTCCCCATCCCTGTAAGTGGTGAGTTGGTCTCTCCTGCTCTGCTTGACTCACAAATCCCTACTTTTTAAGATTCTTACATAAAGGACATGTTTTCCCTTAAAAATCCAACTAAGAGAATTGTTTTCCCCTAGAAATGCAACCAATCGAAATGTTTTCCCCTTCGACAAGGGACATGTTTTCCCCTAAAAAAAAGCAACTAAGTGAGATGTTTTTCCCTAAAAATGTAACAAAAGGGCATGTTTTTCCCTAAAAGTTCAGCTAAAGGAGATGATTTCCCAAAAACAACAACAAAAAAAATACAGCTAAGGGAGATTTTTCCCCCAAAAATTCAACTAACCAAGACAATTCCCCCTAAAAATTTAACTGAGGGAGATGTTGTTTTTTTTTCCCTAGGAATGCAACTAAAGGAAATGTATTCCATAAAAATTCAACTAAGGAACAGGTTTTCCCCTAAAAAAAAAAAATCAACTAAGGGAGATGTTTTCCTCTAAAAATACAACCACGAGATGGTTCCCCCTAAAAATTCAAGCAAGGAAAATGTTTGCCCTAAAAATACAACCAAGGGAGATGTTTTCCCCTAAAACTGCAACAAAAGGAGATGGTTTTCCCTACAGATACAACTAAAGGAAGCGGCTTCCCCTAAAAACACAACCGAGAGTGACGCTTTCCCTAAAGCAGACGTTTTGTCCCGAAAAATACTAATAAGGGGCATATTTCCGGAGCTCGGGGGGGACAAACCCTGAAGCAGCACCGGGCTGGGGGCTCCGGGATGAGCTCCCCCCGCATCCCGGGGATGCTGCGGACCCCGCTCTGGGCTGGGGGACCGGCACCTGCGGGAGCGCCCGGTGCGGGGCAGGTGCGGGCTGGGGGGATATCGGGGGATGTCGTGGGGATGTCGGGGGTTTCGGGGGTGTTGAGGAGTACCAGGGAGTGCCAGGGCTGCGGGCCCCCCCCCTCCCTCTGCACCGCCCCTCCCGCACACGCGGTGCCGCCGCTGGGCGAGCCGGGCCCGGCGCCGCGCACATGGGCGCTGCGGAGCC
>WBNO01033395.1:98679-115960 GCA_013400575.1 Peucedramus taeniatus
GGTGACCCCGGCACTGTCCCCCTTTCAGGTGCGGCGGTGACCCCGGCACTGTCCCCGGCACTGTCCCTTTTTCAGGTGTGGCGGTGACCCCGGCACTGTCCCTTTTTCAGGTGTGGCGGTGACCCCGGCACTGTCCCCCCACGCAGGTGTGGCGGTGACCCCGGCACTGTCCCTTTTTCAGGTGTGGTGGTGACCCCGGCACTGTCCCTTTTTCAGGTGTGGCGGTGACCCCAGCACTGTCCCCCTGTGCAGGTGTGGCGGTGACCGTGGCACAGCAGACCCCCCCCTGCAGGTGTGCCCAGGACTGACCCCCCCAGTGCAGGTGATCCTGTCACTGTCCCCCTGCACAGGTGTGGTGCTGCAGTGGCCTCGGCTCAGTGCTCCCCCAGGCAGGTGTGACAGTGACCTGGCACTTGTCCCCCCTGCACAGGTGCTGACCCCGGCACAGTGGGACCCCCCTGCGGGTGTGGCAGTGAGCCCAGGACTGTAACCCTGACATTGTCCCCCCTGTGTGGCTGTGGCCGTGACCCCAGCACAGTGTCCTCCCCCTGACTGTGACACTGGCGCCGTCCCCCCTGTGCAGTCGTGGCAGTGCTGGGGCTCCGTGGGGGACCAAAGCCACCCCCACAAACCCACAGCCCCCGGGTGACACGGGGCTGGGCTGAGGACACCCCGTGTCTTATGGGGTGATCCCGGCCAGCCCCCCCCCTGCCCCGGGGGGGTGGCAGTGGTGCCAAGGGCTGCAGGGGAGCTGGTGGAAGTGGGGGTGTCCCCACCCCCCGTTTTGAGGTGTGGGCAGCCCTGAGCTGCCGTTTTGGGGACAGCCAGGCTGGGGACGATGGCTGCCCCGGGGGTTCCTGCGGCTCCAGCCACGCTGGGTTCCGCGGTGGATCCTTCACGAACTGCATCCACCCGCCCCCATGCACCGACAGACAGATGACAGCTCCCAGCTCCCGGGCTTGGCTGCTGGGAACAGCTCGCCCGGGTGCTGAGCTGTGAGTTTCTGGTGCTGGGCTCACAGGGCAGCAGCAGGAAGGAGCCCACGGAGGGACAGAGACAAACATCAGCCCAACTCCCACACTGGGCAGCACAGGGTCCGGCTCGCGGTGCCTTAGGGGTGCTACAGCTCCCAGGCTGTGCCTCTTCCAGCAAAATTCGGCTCAAACTGATGCTTGGCTGTCTCTCCCCTCTTTTTTCCAGATCCAAAATGACGGTCAAAGCTGTAAAGATGCCGTGCACCTCTGCAAACGTTTATTCTAAAGTGCCTGACGGAGGATGGGGCTGGACAGTCGCTTTTGCGTTCTTTATTGTGGAAGCCCTGACATACGGTGTCATAAAATCATTTGGAGTCTTCTTCAACGACCTGATGGAAAGCTTTGACGAAACCAACAGCAGGATATCCTGGATAATATCCATATGTGTGTTTGTACAGACCTTCACAGGTAAGAGGAGCAGGCGCTCGGTGCAGGTGCAAGGGGCAGTTGTGCTGCTGACTCAGCATTGAAGGACCTGGCACCTGTGACTTTTGTGCTTCTAATGGCTCCATTATAAATTAAATCACAGCCATAAAGCTCAGAGGCTGCTCCTCAAATGCCAAGAAATGTCTGTCTCAGCCTGGCAGTCCCTTTGAGCCCCAACTCATGTTCTTGGGTGGTGCAGGAACATGGTCCGTGTCACTGAGCCTGACCCAGTTGTTCAGCTCTCACCAGCAAGGGGCGTAAACCAGAGTTTTCAAACCAAACTCTGCAGTGAAAAGGATTAGAAATAACTTGAGCCTTGCTGAAATCCAGTGGTGTCCAGGCATGTGGCTGGAGATTTATCCCAGGCTGCCACGTGCTTGTCTTTAGGTCCGTTCTGGTGATTTTGTAGCGCATCCTCAATGCTGTGAGCTGTGCAGCGCCCCGAGGGTGGCTCCAGGGTGATGCTGTGCTGTGCGGGGAGGTGGCACCTCGCGGGGACCCGGGCAGGAACGTGAGAAGAGCCTCTGCAGGAGATGGTGGCTGTGAAGTTGCCGAGGTGGGTGTTGACCACGGCTCTCTCCCTCTCCAGCTCCTCTGTCGACGGTCCTCAGCAACCGCTTCGGCCACCGCTTGGTGGTGATGGCCGGGGGGCTGCTGGTCAGCACCGGCATGGTCGTGGCCTCCTTCGCCCGCAGCGTGGTGGACATGTACGTCACCATCGGCATCGTCTCCGGTGAGTCACCCTCCTGTCCCCTACCCGCCACGAGCTGCTCCCTGCCGCAAGCCACGGGGCTTTGGCTCCCCACACACGGCGTGTGCTTGATGCTGCTGCCCCTCCCGAGCTGATCCCGCAGCGAGGATGGGCCCCGGGCTTGGCTTTCTGCCTGTGCCACCGCCCTGGACTCGGCCCTGAGCTCGTGCAGCTGCACCGGTCGCTTCCGATCAACCGGGATGGCTGGGGAGAACAAAGCTGCACCTGGGATCAAATCCTCTAATGCTCCCTCTGTCTCTGGTTTCTTCTCCTGGTACTTTACCCCCTCTCCAGCCTGGCCTGGGTGTCCTGTTCAGGTCCACGGCCAGGAGCTTGCCTTGCTTAGTTGCTACAGGCTCAAATACTTTAAGCAGATGAGGTCCTCAAAGTGGACCCCACTGGCTGTTAGGGAGCAGAAGGCATTATCTAGCAGGTTTGGGAGGCTGGGTCTCTTGGTTTGGGTTTTTACTCTCCTTTTTTCTTTTTCTTTTCTTTTCCCCTTTCCAATTTACAAAAAAAATAACATTCTGGTTTCCCCAATGATTTTCTTCCAGGGTGACTTGCTGAGTTGGCCGAAATGATACTGTAATGACCACCGGGAAAGCCGACTTAACGTGTGCTTGCATCGGTGTTTTACTTTGTTGTTATGGCAATTTTTGGCATTTATTCACAGGCCTGGGATACTGCCTCTCCTTCCTCCCGACTGTCACCATTTTATCACAGTATTTTGACAAAAGGCGCTCGCTGGTCACAGCGGTGGCATCCACAGGGGAATGTTTTGCTGTCTTCTCCTTCGCACCAGGTACGGTGCCCACGTGCTGGCAATGCCAAAGCGCTGCCATCCTTTCCCCAGGCAAACAGCCAGAGGCCAACTGAGTGCCCACGAGTTGCTCACGTGCCCCTGGCACCCAGCAGGCAGAGGGACACCCTAGGGATGGGTGTGACACTGCCCGAGCCCCCTCCGGTGCCATGTGCCAGGCAGGACATGCCTGGCTGATACAGAGCCCGCCAGGCTCCCTATATAGATCTGGCAGGCTAAAAATAAGCCCGAGAAACTTCAGCTATTTAAAACACACAGTGCACAGAACTGCTCCTAAAGGTTACTGGGCTTGTGCTCAGCATGGGCTGCCAAAGTGCTCCAGCCTTTTGGGGACCTGTCCCCACGGCCCTGTCACCCCTGCCCTTGGAGGTTTATGTGGTCTGCTGTGCTCTGGGCTAATCCCCACTGCAAAGCTGCTTTGGGTGCAAACGAAGGCTGGTAATTAAGCAGTGACGTGCACCTTTGAGCAGAGCTAAGAGACTTCCTCTGCTAGCTGGTTTCAGGGTGGGGGCAGCTGAGAAAGGAAACTCAAGCACTGAGTTTGCTCTCCTTCACTGCAAACACCACCTCTTTTGTCCCTAAACTTGCTGAGACCTCAAAAGAGGCTACCTAGAGAGTGGCATCTGCTAGCCAGGTGGTAAACACAGCTTTTAGCTTCTGTCTGCTGCAGCAGAGGGGAGGAAGGTGGGTGCCAGACCCCCGGGTAGAGGGAGCCCCACTCAGCCTTTTCGAGAGGCGCCTGGAACCCTCCAGTGGCGAATCTCCAGTCCCTTCCCTGGCTGTAAATTAGATTCCTTGGTGTAACTACAGGCTTTCCCAGTTACACTTCTCCTCTTCCCTCAGCAATCACGGCCCTGAAGGAGCAGATTGGCTGGAGGTACAGCATGCTTTCTGTCGGGGTGCTGCAGCTGGGCATCACCGTCTGCGGGTCGCTGCTGCGCCCCATCGTCATCAGAGAGCAGGAAGAAGTGAAAGCGCAGCCTCCAGAGGAGTCCACAGAGACCAAGTACATGCTTGAAAACGAACAAACATGCACCTCAATAGAGTCCATAGACTCAGGAGTCGATATAACTACCTCACCCAGCAATGTGCCTGGAAAAACCAAAGCAGAGCCGAAAAGTGAAGAACCAAAGCAACCCGGACAGAATCCCGTTGACAGTAACAGCACCCCTCCAGAACCAAAAACCAAACTACTGGACTTCTCTGTGATGAGAGACTATAGCTTTATCTGTTATGCATTCTTTGGCCTGTTTGCAACCCTGGGCTTCTTGGCTCCCTCCCTCTACATCATCCCGCTGAGCCGCAGCCTCGGCATCGGCAAAGACCACGCTGCCTACATCCTGTCAGCCATGGCCATCGCCGAGGTCTTTGGGAGGATTTTTGCAGGCTGGCTTCTCAACAAGAAGCCCATCCGCAAGATCTACATCGAGCTCATCTGCGTCATCCTGCTGTCGGTAGCGTTGGTTGCCTTCCCTTTTGCCTCTGGATTCTGGGGCTTGATGATATGTAGCGTTTATTTTGGGTTCATGCTCGGCACGGTAGCGGGCACACACATTCCCCTCCTGGCTGAAGACGACGTGGCTGGCATTGAGAGGATGTCCTCTGCAGCTGGGGTCTACGTCTTCATTCAAAGCTTAGCTGGGTTGGCTGGACCACCCCTTGCAGGTAACACAAACTTTAGTCTTAGTTTTGTTTTGGAGGTGTTTGACCGGTCTCTGTCTAGAAGGTATTCTGGCAGCACTAATCACAGCACTCCCCTAAAAACCCTGCAGCCACTATTGGGAGTCTCCCAGAGCCAGAAGACTGCAATGCAGCTCTGCAGAGTCCCACGGATGAGGCGCTGAGGAACCTCAGAGGGAAGGGAAATACTGCAGTGCTACCCTGATCCTGTTAGAAACCCAAAGCTGGCATCACTTCAGGCACAAGCAGAGGCGAATCCCTCTCGCTGTGCCTGTGCCACTGCAGAAAGGTGAAGCCTGGCAGAACAAACAAATGCCTGATGCATCTCAGGCTCAGCATCCCTGCAGTGCCCAGGGGCTTCTGACTGGCCTGGAGGTGACACTGTGTACCCCAGAACACAATGGGTTTACTTTTTTAACATGATTGTCACTGAGTTTTGGCCGCAGATAAAATGCAGGTTAAAACCCCACAGGAGGCAGGGCAGGGCAGGGGGGAGTGGGCTGTGGCTAACTGCTGTAAATGTTTTTTTCCAGGTGTCTTAGTGGATACGACAAAGAACTACAGCTCAGCCTTCTACTCCTGTGCTGCTGGCATGGTCCTGGGGGCTGTGTTCCTGGCCCTGGTGAGGCCATGCAAGACTGGGCTGTGCCACCAGCAGCAGCAGCAGCAGCAGGTGGAGGAGAGCACGGCAGGGCCACCATCAGAACTACCAGATGACTTTATAGACATGGATATTGGAAAAGCAGAAAATTCAGGAAAAGGCTCTGACAGCGTGGTATAAAAAACCCTGTTCCTTCTCCATCTAATGTACTCAGTGTAAGGCTGGGGGAAATGTCAGCTCTGCTCCACGTTTTAAAACTCCATTCTAAAGGGAATGTGAAATTTTAAATGTGAACAGTTGCTACCAACAATTTTCCTTTTTTTTTTTTAATATTAGACAGAATTTTTTTAACCAACAATGGAAAGCTCCATAGAAAATACGGATAGTCACATAAGAACAACTTCTGTCTAGCATGAAGATGTGATGCACACTTGCTTTCCTGATAACAAGCATAGGTAAAGGTCCAACTGATCCATAAATACTGACAACAGCAACAGCAGAAGCAGCTCAGCCAACGACTGTCACCCATCCCCTACCACCAATTCCACACAGACCCGATGATGGGAACTGGAGACGAGCATTTCATCCACCACCAGTAGCCAACTGAATCTTCTTCTGGAGGGATACAGACTCTCCTTTTAGCTTGGAGGAGGAGGAGGCCAGGCTAGATAGCTGACAATTAGAAACCATTGCTAATGATCTTAACTTGAATGTCACAAATGCTGGGAAATCAAAGGCTCCGTGTGTCTTTATGGCCAGTTATTACTGCACATATTCCATAAGATCATTTTTCTTCTCCCAACTGGGATCCTTAAAACTGTTTTCTGTTGATAGTCAGACCTGATGTACTGTTTCTAATTTAACTAGTATTTATTAATTTATTCTGAGATTGTTAAAGGAGGTTAGCTTAAATAACTGGAGAGGAAAAATGATCTTCTGCATAACGGAAAGCTATCTTTACATCAATCTCTTCAATGCCTATCTTGTATTGCTTGTGAAATTGTTGGGAAAATTACTCTTACAGCATAAGGTGTAGCTGTTTTTAATAGGTAAGTCTTAAGTAACCCAGTTATTTAAAAAGGAAAAAAAAAAAAAACCCAAACAAAAAATAACTACAGATCCAGCATCTCTTTCCATGGAAAAAGGCTCAGCTGGTGCCCACAGACCCAGCCTGGCTGCTGGAACCAGCCCCACCCCACAGGGAGGATTTGGCCCAGGATGTCTTAATGTACCCAAAACTTTGGCTCACAGGTGCACAAGGAAATCTCTGCTGCAGCCCCAGCTGCCTGTGGCCCCCCCAGGACCTTCCCCTGTCACTCTGCCCCCCTCCCCTGCAGCCACGGGGTGCTGGGGTGGCCAGAGCTGCACCCCTTCCCCAGCTCTCCCCTAAAGTCAGCAAGGGGCTTTTTATTTTTTGCTGCTGACTTCAGTGAGAAATGAAGTGGAGCCTGTGCATGAAGGGAAGGATAAAAGACAGCATTTGAGCTGTTCATTCAGTCTTAATGGGAGAGATTCCTGCTCACAGTGACACGAGCTTGCTTACCCCACCTATATGCATCTTCTCGCCTCTAGGCAACTCAGGGGGACAAATCAAACAAGTCTGTTCTGGTTTGGGGGGGAAAGAAACCCCAAACCACCATTTCTGTGTAACTAAGTGGAAGTGGCATCATCCATTAACTGCTACACTGACCTGTCTGTGTTTTGCCAGCCATAGAAATGTGGGACAATCTGTAAAAGAAAAAGAAAAAAAAAAAAAGAACAACCTCTTTTTTGGGAAGGTGCTTGATTTGTTTTTTTTTCTGTCTTAGATGTCCAAAAAAAAATTTTAAAAAATCAATAAAAAAAGAAAAAAAAGAAGGAAAAAAAAAAAAAGAAAAAAGAAACAGGCACTCTTGCAACCAAGTGGCTGGAGCAATTCATCCTCACTGCCCGGGACCTTCGGTCTCGTGTCCTTCCTCTGCCTCAGCACTTTATCACAGCCAGCAGAACCTCGCTGTGTTGCACCCAGGACTGGAAGATCCCTTACAGAGAACCAGAGTTGTGTCAATCGGTGACCAGTGAACAAACAGCCACGTTGCATTACGATGTACTTTTAATTTATTGTTAATTTATGATACTTCAAGCGTTTTGGTAAATGTTCTGTAGCCTATCCTTGTAAGGTTGTTGAAGTCTTTGTGATACGAGACCTCACTACAGCACTTTGCTATTACAACTGCTTGGAAGTGGAATTAAGGCCTGCAGGTTTTGCGTGTGTGTGGAAGCTCCCTGTTCTGCAGATTTGCGAGGTTCTACTGTATTTACTTTGGGTTTTTTCTCTCTTTATTATTTTTTTTTTGAACCAAGTCTCCAATCCAGATCAAATGCTCCGTTTGTCACTGACCTCACAGTCTTTCTGTTCCTGTCTGCGTCGTGGCACGAGCAGGGGAGCGAGTGGTGAGTGTGTGTGTGTGAGGGCACAGCACAAGCAGGATTTACTGATTTGTTTGTAACAAAGTGGACTCTGGAAATACTCTTAAACACTGAGATTTGCAATAAACTTTTTCCTTTTTTTTTTGGGTTTTTTTTCCTCTTCTCTTTTTTTAATAATAAACACAGCGAAGAAACTTCTCCTCCTCTCCTCTCCTCCATCCCTGGGTTTGCAGTGGGCAGCTGTCACAAGCATCTCCTGCAGCCTGAAGTGGCCCTGCTTTCCCTGGAGTTGGGCAATCCCAGCTCTTTCAAGGAGCTGCCTGCAAGCTGTGGGTTAGTGCTGACCTCAAGGGTGCTGCTGCAAAGGGGAGCCCTGAGCAGAGGGAGCCTTTTCTTCTCCTGGCTGGTGCCTGAACTGGTGGCACTTGGGAGCCTTACCCTCCTGTTTTCATGGAGCACACAATCATGTAATCATTTCATCATTGCTGAATTGCTGGATACTTTCTCCATGCCAGCCTGAGCAACTCGTGTATCAGAAAAATCTACTTCAAAAAAAAAGCCACTAAACAGCAGATTAGTTGTGCTAAAGAGCAATTTTCTCTCCCTCAAACTTAATTTCCTGACGTGCCCTTCCCTGCTCACCCTGTCCAGCATCCCCAAACCCTGCAGGAGTAGTGCTGCCAGTCCCAAATCCCAGTGCATGCATTAGCTTTGCAGATGCTCTGCTTGCTGAGGCAATCATCACCACTCTGATGTGCATTAGGCACGAGCTGTTCCCATTCTGGCTGCAGAAATCCTGGAGCAGAGGTGAGCTGTGCATGCAAGCAGGGCAGGCTTGAACGCCAACACCAAAGTCCAGGGAAGATAATCTGTCTCCAAATTCGACTCTGGCTGGCTTGCAGCAGTGAACAAACATTGTTTGCAACAGTTTCCTCAAAAACAACCCCCCAAAAAAAGGCTTTACAAAGCCTGCACACAGCTCACGTAAATAAAAGCACATTTAACTGGAGCACTATCAGATGTCTCCCTGCACAGAAAGATTTTAAGAGTCAGTTTTTCCCACCTGGTTTAAATTAATTGCCTGTGACCTTCTCTGTTATCCTGGTACAAAGGCATTAAAGCCAGAACAAAATAGGATAAGGATGTATTTATTCAGTAGCACTGTACATCTATTTAGCAGCACAGTAAATAGGAGAGTGTGGGGCAGGAGGTGCCTCAGCAATGCTTGGTATTCCTCTCCAAAGGGTTCTGTAAACTCTTGTAGTCAATGAGGCCAGTGCTGGCCAAATGTAAATAGAGGAAATTACACAAGGTCAGCTTGCAAGAGGCCAGAAGCCTTCAGAGCATGGGTATCTGTCCTTGCTGAGGCAGAAGGGAAGCTGGGCTGTGGGGCTTTGTTTGTTGTTTTGGGGACTTTTTTTTTAAAAAAAAACCCCAAATCAACAACACAAACCCAACCAAACAAAGAAAAAAGACAAAACCATTTTTTCACTTGAAATTAAAAGGAAGGGGAACCTCTTGTCCTTTTTCACTTATTTCAGCAAGATGACACCAGGTTCTTCAGAGGACAAATGAATCCTTGCAGATAGCCAAACTGGGTTTGGAAAGAAAGCAAAGTAGGTGCTTACAAAACAGCTTGAATGTTTTAACTCGTCCCCTCAGATGTTACTTGTTACCATCTGAGATCATCGTGTTCCAGCTGCCTGTAGTAAACATGACCTGAATTCTCACAGTGGTGCAAGCCCAGCAGCAGCCTGTCCTCCACACCTCCTTCCTCCTCAAAACTCATCCTAAAGATGCTTCACGGGTTGGGCTTAGGAAAAGTCTTGGGTTTAGGAAAAGTCTCGGGTTTAGGAAAAGCCTTGGGTTTAGGAAAAGTCTCGGGTTTAGGAAAGCCTTGGGTTTAGGAAAAGTCTCGGGTTTAGGAAAAGCCTCGGGTTTAGGAAAAGCCTCGGGTTTAGGAAAAGCCTTGGGTTTAGGAAAAGTCTCAGGTTTAGGAAAAGCCTTGGGTTTAGGGAAGCCTTGGGTTTAGGGAAGCCTTGGGTTTAGGAAAAGCCTTGGGTTTAGGAAAGCCTTGGGTTTAGGAAAGCCTTGGGTTTAGGAAAAGCCTTGGGTTTAGGAAAGCATCCCTTGACCTCGTGGCTCGGTTTAAGGCTGAGGGAACAAGCACTGCTTGCCCAGAGGGGTTGTTTCACACCTGATGGCTGTGCAGGAAGAAATTCAGGAAGGATTTCTCCATAAAAAGGGTGGTTAGGAATTGGAGGGGGCTGCCCAGGGAGGTTTGGAGTCCCCATCCCTGGAGGTGTCCAAGGAAAGCCAGGATGTGGCACTCAGTGCTCTGTTTAGCTGATAAGGTGGTGTTTGATCAAAGGCTGGGCTCGATTTTGGACTTTTTTCCAACCTTAATGATTCCATTCTGTGATTCCATGGTTCCCACCAGACACTGGGCACACACAGGGAGGGTTCCTGGGCATCCCCAGCTGCTGCTGGTCCCCAAAGCTGGCAGCCCCCCACAGATCCAGGCCTCCTCCTCTGGACATGGTGGCAGCAAACCACAGAGTTCTCCCCTCCCCAGTCCCATTCCCATGGATTTTTACTTGCTGGATTTACAAATCCAGGGCCACACCAGCACAAAGCTCACTCTGCAAACTGCACTGAGCCATCAATAAATCAAATTTAAACCCCCCCCTCCTTCCTACTGCAGTCGTCGAGCTCCAGTTACAACAATTTGTGGTAAAATATTACTCACCAACACTTTGGCCTGTGTGAGCAGCTCTGCCTCGGAGCACACAGCCCTTAAATCACAGCTTTGTCACAGAAGCCACAAGCATAACCAAAAGTCTCATTACACGCAGACTCTCTGAGGAGAAGGCCAAGGAGACAATAGTTCCCCTCTCTCCCCTTTGTCAGAGCTTTCACTCACGTTGGGAAGGCTTCTTCTGCTTCTGGTGCTGGCCACAGGCAGCCTGGCAGAGGAGCAGCACAAAGCACCCCAAAGAGCCTGGGAGCAGCAGGGTGGGGTGAGGGCAAAGCAGGAGGTGGGCATCACCCTGAGCTGGGCATCTCCCTGAGCTGGGCACCTCCAGGAGCTGGGCATCACCCTGAGCTGGGCATCACCCTGAGCTATCCTGTGCTGGGCACCTCCAGGTGCTAAAAATCACCCTGACCTGGGCATCTCCAGGTGCTGGGCATCTCCAGGTGCTAAAAATCACCCTGAGCTGGGTATCTCCAGATGATGAACATTTCCCTGAGCTGGGCATCTCCAGGAGCTGGGCATAACCCTAAGCTGGGCATCTCCAGGAGCTGGGCATCTCCAGATGATGAACATCTCCCTGTGCTGAGCATCACCCTGAGCTGGGCATCTCCCTGAGCTGGGCATCTCCAGGAGCTGGGCATCTCCCTGTGCTGGGCATTACCCTGAGCTGGGCATCTCCAGGTGCTGGGCATCTCCCTGTGCTGAGCATCACCCTGAGCTGGGCATCTCCCTGAGCTGGGCACCTCCCTGTTCTGGGCATCTCCAGATGCTGGGCACCTCCCTGAGCTGGCATCTCCCTGTTCTGGGCACCTCCCTGTGCTCCTGCTGCTGCCAGTTGCTGTCCCAGCAGGGCTGGCACCTCCCCTCTGCTCCACTTTAATCCCCTCCAGTTTGGGTTTGGCCATGGGAAGTTATCACAATTAGGGACTTTAAGCCCTTCTGGGCTCTTGCCTTTTGCTGTGATGTGAGAGGTGTTTTTATTTTTCTTGTGTTGCAAAATGGGACAGAGACACAAAATCCACAATGCAGAGCAAAGGACACTTGTGAAGTTACACCTGAGGATGGCAGGGGACAGGTGGCACCCTGACTTTCTCAAGTTTTCTCAAGCTTTCTGATGTCTGCATTTTTTGCACAGAATTTTCTTACACACTTTGTATGAATAACTTATTGTTTTTAATTTTTTTATGGGGGATGAGCAACCTGATGGACTGTGGGGTTGCCCAGTGGCATTGAGGAGGTGGCACTGTCACCCTCCAATGACACTGGCATTTCAAAAAGATATATATATGGAGTCAGATGTTTTAAAAAAGAGTTTTTTAGTTTGCTTTAACCAGAACTGCTCCGTGTCCTTCTTGTGTCACCCCAGGGTGACAGACAGGCCCTGCTGGGTGAGGGTTTTCCATTCCCACTGCTGCCCGTGCTCCTAAACCCTGCTGAGCTCCCTCCCCAGCTTCTCCTGGGGATGGAGAGAACAGCCCAGCTGCCCCCACTGTGCCCTAACCCCTCCTCTGTGCTGGGGGACGGGAGCTTTCCCTCAGTGGCCAAAAACTGGAAATGAGTGGCCAAACACAGCAGTGATGGATGAGGATTCACAGAAAGGTCCCAAATTCTGCCACTGCCACCGGAGCCTTTTGTCACACAGCCCTGTGCTGTCCAAACCCCTCCCCTCACAGTCCCTGACCCCTTCCCCTGCTGGCAGGGACCTTCCCGTGGCTCTGTGTCCCTGGCAGATGGAGCACAGTGGGGACAGTGACACTGCGAGGACACTGCCACACATGGGGACAGTGACACTGGGAGGACACTGTGACACACAGGGACAGTGACACTGGGAGGACACTGGCACACACAGGGACAGTGACACTGGGAGGACACTGTGACACACACATGGGGACAGTGACACCGGGAGGACACTGCCACACACAGGGACAGTGACACTGGGAGGACACTGTGACACACACGGGGACAGTGACACTGGGAGGACACTGTGANGCTGGGGGGACACTGACCCACGTGGGGACAGTGACACTGTGAGGACACTGCCACACACGGGGACAGTGACACTGGGAGGACACTGTGACGACACTGCCACACACGGCCACTCCTGCTGCAGGAAGGGATGGATCCCTGGAATGCAGGATGGGATGGATCCCTGGCCCTCAGCACATCCCCAGCCCTAGGGATGCAGGATGGGATGCAGCCCCGTGGCTGCAGCATGGGGTGAATCCCTGAGGATGCAGGAAGGGATGCAGCCATGGGGACTCAGGAAGGGATGCAGCCATGGGGACTCAGGAAGGGATGCAGCCATGGGGACTCAGGAAGGGATGCAGCCATGGGGACTCAGGAAGGGATGCAGCCATGGGGACTCAGGAAGGGATGCAGCCATGGGGACTCAGGAAGGGATGCAGCCATGGGGACTCAGGAAGGGATGCAGCCATGGGGACTCAGGAAGGGATGCAGCCATGGGGACTCAGGAAGGGATGCAGCCATGGGGACTCAGGAAGGGATGCAGCCATGGGGACTCAGGAAGGGATGCAGCCATGGGGACTCAGGAAGGGATGCAGCCATGGGGACTCAGGAAGGGATGCAGCCATGGGGACTCAGGAAGGGATGCAGCCATGGGGACTCAGGAAGGGATGCAGCCATGGGGACTCAGGAAGGGATGCAGCCATGGGGACTCAGGAAGGGATGCAGCCATGGGGACTCAGGAAGGGATGCAGCCATGGGGACTCAGGAAGGGATGCAGCCATGGGGACTCAGGAAGGGATGCAGCCATGGGGACTCAGGAAGGGATGCAGCCATGGGGACTCAGGAAGGGATGCAGCCATGGGGACTCAGGAAGGGATGCAGCCATGGGGACTCAGGAAGGGATGCAGCCATGGGGACTCAGGAAGGGATGCAGCCATGGGGACTCAGGATGGGATGCAGCCATGGGGACTCAGGATGGGATGTGCCCCTGCTGTTCCTACAAAAGCCAACCTTTTCCAAGCACTGCAACGCTGGGAAACTGAGAGCAGGGAGCAGCAGCTTGGAGAGGAACCCCAGCAGAGCCATCTCCTCCCCACGGGCTGCGGGCTCCCTGCCTGCCCTGAAATCACTCCCTTCCCCTCCTGCTGCTGCCAGCCCCGAGCTCACCATCCCTGCCCCCAGCACAGCCCCAGGCACTCCCTGTGCCAGCACCATCCTCGCCCCAGCGCTGCTGCCACAGCCTTATCAGCCCCGGGCAGGCACAGCCCTGCCCTGCCCTGGGGCTATCGGGGCCACCATCCCTGCTGGGCTGGCCCCACCAGGGTGACAGTGGGGACAAACACCTTCTATTGGCCCTTTTCTGCCCTGTACCAGCCAGGCCTTTGCTGTGCTCACAGAAATCTCCACCTGCATCCAGAGACTGCCCTGCACAGCTCCCCCTTCTCAGGCACTCAGTTCCTCTCCCAGATGAAGAATATATTAAACAAATTGCACCTTACAAAGGGATTTGTTCTGTTTCTTCTCCCATTTGCTGCCCTTCTCCTGCCTCCACTGACTGGGTCAGAGCCTTTCCCAGCTCTGGCCAAAATCACAAAAGCCAGCAGGTGAACTCACTCCCCCATCAGCACTTACAGGTGCAAACAGATCACCCAAATCATGAAACACAAACCCCCCTCAAGCTTTAGCCCACAAAATGTTTTCACAGGGACAAGCCCAGTCCTCCCCAGAGCTACACGGGCAGCATCACATCTCAAAGGTTTTTATCCACCTTTTCTGTTCATTTTATTGCTTTGCACAACTTTAAATCAGTCAAGAATTCCATTCTCAGTGTTTGTCTTCAAGGATGAGACCCTGACCCTGCAGCCTGTGGAGCTCTCCTTGGTTAAAAGCCCCTGGAGCACAGCAGAGAGGCCAAAGTGCTCAGTGTGTAAAGTGGGAACTGGACATAAACCTTGTACCCATGTCTAATCCTACTTTGTGGACCAAGGAAACAATAGCAGTAAATATTCAAATTCCATTTCAAAGGAGTGATTTTTAAAATGCATGTAGATGTGCCCTGGTGTGGATTTTTAATGGCAAAATTCACATTTTTAGAGGAGTTAATTGCTCACAGTATGGGAGGGCAGGAAGGGAGAACAAAAGCAGGTCTTTAAAGCTGAGAGCAAAAATTAGCCCTGAAAATTGTGCACAGTGGGAAATGTGCCCCATCAGCCTGATTTGGGGCCAGGTACAAGGGAGTCAATCTGCCAGCCCAGAGCAGGAAATGTCCTCCCTGGGAGAGGTGAAGAACAGAAACCTGCCCAAATCCTGGTCACAGGAATTACAAACAACATCCTGACACAGGAAATTAAACCTCTCACACAAAGCACCCATTAAAAATGTGAACCTGACTGAAAAAAAAAAAAAAACAAAAAAAAACTAAAAAAAAAGCAAAAACCAAAAACAGAACAAAAAAACCCAAAACAAACAAACAAAAAACCCACAATAAAACAAAAACAAAACAAAAAAATTAAAAAAAAAAAAAGAGAGAGAGAGAGAAACTATGTAGTGAACCTGGATTAAATTCAAGGCATTTTCTCCTGAACATCATCCTGAAATATCTGAGATGCAGCCAGACTTTTCTGCTCTCCCTGCAGCAGATCTGGGCAGATTCCCCAGCACACCCCAACCTCAATTTAGAAGCGTTCAAGAGTGATGAAGGCAAAAATTCCTGGATCCAGGCAGCTCCAGCCCAGAGCAAACACTGAGCATCATGTTAGCAACCAGTGGCAGCCAAGAGATACAAACATTAGCTTTCCACAGAAGAATTTTCAGTGCACTGGTAGTTCCTTGTCAGACAATAATTTTTAAAATAGTCCATAGTAAATGGCAGAGGGAAACCCTTTAAATCCACAAAGTTCCCTGCAGAAATTGTACTTCAGTCCTGCAGCAGCACCCCGAGGCTTTTTAACAACCTCTCATGGATCTCCTGGCACTCTTGTAGGGGTTTTGGTGAGCACTTTTGGGGTTCCTGCCACTGCTTCACTATCATCTCTGTGCAGTCCTTGACAACAAGGTTCTCAAGTTGTAGCACACAAAATGAAAATGAAAGGAGAAAGCTGAAAGGTTTTAATCTTCGTGTTGAAAGACCGAAGCAAAATCCTTCTCTGTCTCGCCTGCACTCTGCTGCTTGTGTCTGAAAACAATGGTTCACGCTGGTGAGGAGGTTTTCAAGCCTCTGAGCAACACAACCCTTCTCCTCTTTCCCCAAATACCCTCTGTAACACCTGCTTGTGCTTAGCAAAACAAATAAACAGTTGCTAACCACAAGCGTAACTCTCTACCACTGACATTTCTTTGCATGTCTCAGACCACAGCTTCCTTTGGAAACCCTGAACTTATGAGCTTCTACAGCTTTTATGTCTATAAGGCCACAGAAAGATGAGAAAAACAAGCAAACACACAGAGGCAGAAGCTGCTGGTGTCTGCAGCAACAGAGACACAAAGCAGGCAGGGGTTGTGAAATGCATCCTGCGAGGAGGTCAGAGCCCAGGGCTGCCTGATGGGGCTGAGATCCAGTCCCAGGTGTGAGGGGATGGTCCCCAAGCAGAGGTGACACCAGGCAGCTGCTCCCAGGGCCCAGCAGGTCAGGGGCAAGCACACAGCCAGCCAGGGACAGGGCTGCAGGGAAGCAGAGTGGCCAAAACCCTGCCCAGAGCATCCTGCTGGTCCCAGGGTGCCACAGGACACCCTCAGGAGGCCTGGCAGTGGCAGAGGGATGTGCTGCTCGCTCCGTGGCGCTGCTTCCTGCAGGGCAGGGGCTGGCTCTGCCCTGGGTGCCACCAGCACGGCCCCAGCACTGCAGCAGGGAGGAAGGAAGAGCTCGGGTGCAGCTTGTGGGGCTGCCCAGGCGCCCTGCCCTGGGCTTTGTGTCACACTGCAGCCTCCAGCTTGCTGTGTCAGGAGGGCCGGGCTGGCTGCCAGGAAAGGTTCTTCCCCCAGAGGGTGCTGGCACTGCCCAGGCTCCCCAGGGAATGGGCACAGCCCCGAGGCTGCCAGAGCTCCAGGAGGGTTTGGACAGCACTGCCAGGGTGGGACTGTTGGGGTGTCTGTGCTGGACTTGAATGGTCCTTGTGGCTCCCTTCCCACTTAGGATATTCTATTCTATTCTATTCTATTCTATTCTATTCTATTCTATTCTATTCTATTTCTATTTCTATTTCTATTTCTATTCTACTTTCTATTTCTATTCTAATTTCTATTTCTATTCTATTCCTATTTATATTCTATTCTATTCTAAATTCCTATTTCTATTCTATTCTATTCTATTCTATTCTATTCTATTCTATTCTATTCTATTCTATATTTCTATTCTATTCCCATTTCTATTCCCATTTCTATTCTATTCTATTCTCTATTCTATTCTATTCTATTCTATTCTATTCTATTCTATTCTATTCTATTCTATTCTACTCCCATTTCTTTTCTATTTCTATTTCTATTTCTATTTCTATTTCTATTTCTATTCTATTCCTATTTCTATTCCCATTTCTATTCTATTCTATTCTATTCTATTCTATTCTATTCTATTCTATTCTATTCTATTCCCATTCCATCCCATCCCATCCCACTCACACGCTGCCCAGGGATGTCAGTCCCAGTCCCTCAGGTGGCCGGAGCTCTGCATCCCCGCTGCCATCCCGTGGGGAGAGCCCAAACCATTCCCGGCTCCCGCCAGGAGCGGCTGAGGAGCCGAGCGGGGTTCGGGGGAGCCGGGGCCACCCGCGCGTGCCTCCCCTGTGCCACTGCCACCCCCCCGCGCGCTGGGCTCGCAGCCCGGGGCCACCAGGGGCCACCAGGG
>WBNO01033395.1:120292-154465 GCA_013400575.1 Peucedramus taeniatus
CTGTCATATCCCACCCCTGCTGCTGTGCAGAGGGGAGAACAACACTTTACCTTCCAGCCTTTGAAAGGGGAGCTCTCCCTGGCAATTCATTGGAATAATAAATGTCTAAATTTATTATAATATATTTATTATTGTAAATATATATTATTTATAAATATATATTTATATATTTATATATTATTATCAATATAATAAATAGTTCTTATAAGTATTATATACTTATTATATATTATTATTGAATAATAAATGTCTAAACTCTCCCTGTATCAAACCTTTCACTTCAGCAACTGGGGATGCTTTTCTAAAGGGAGAAATCCTGGAATGGGCTGGGTTGGAAGGGACCTTGAAGATCATCCAGTGCCACCCCTGCCATGGCAGGGACACCTTCCACTGTCCCAGGCTGCTCCCAGCCCTGTCCAGCCTGGCCTTGGGCACTGCCAGGGATCCAGGGGCAGCCACAGCTTCTCTGGGCACCCTGTGCCAGGGCCTGCCCACCCTCACAGGGAAGGATTTCTTCCTGATATCCAATCTAAAGCTGCTCTCTGTTTCTCTTTGAAGCCATTCCCCCTTGTCCTGTCACTCCAGGCCCTTGCAAATATATTTTTCCATCTTTTTTCCAGGCTCCCTGCAGGGACTGAAGGTCACAGTTGGGTCCTTGCAGTGGTGTCATCAGCTGAACAAGGAGACAGCCACAGACCTGCTGCTTTTGCACATGCAAAAATGCTCCTTTCCCCAGTGACATCCCCAAAGAACACCAGGGGTGACTCCACTGCTTCATTACAGCCCAGTGAAAGCCAACTTTTCACTGAAAACAAGAGGAAGGTTTAGGATTTGCCACATGCTGGCATTAAAAAAAAAAAGTGTTTAATAATATTTCACCTTGAGTGTTGCAGAGGTGAGAGGAGCAGCAGCAGAAGGGTTTCCTGCTGTGGGAGAAGATGCAGCACCATCAGCAGGGAGGGACTGGAGTGGCTTCTGCTGCAAAGCCCCAGGCTGGTGCTCCTTCCCCAGGCAGCTTGTGGAGCACAGCAGAGGATAAAATGAGCAATATCCCCTTTTCTCCTCAAGTTCTGTGAGTGGGCATGGAAAGAGAGGGAAGGAGAGTCTGTGTGGGTCGTCTGCAAGAACAGAAGAGGAAGTTTTGCCCTTAATTTTAGACAAATTTTCAGCAAATGCCAGTCGTGATGTAAGAAGGCTGGTGCTGCTGAAGCCTTGCTCAACTTGCACCCCTGCAAATCCTGATGTCAGTAATGCTTGAAAATGCTGATTTCACTGAAGTTCTATCATTTCTTTCCCTTTTCTTCAGGGAAAATGGAGGCTACAAGAGGAACCAGTCATCAATTCACAGCTGCTCCCACCCTGAGACTCTGGATCAATAGAAGAGAATCAGCTCATAGAGCAAAAATGCAAAATATTCTGCCCAGGCAACCCAAGAAAGATCTGCATCACTGATAGATGCTGGCTTTTCCTCCAAAACAAGCTGAAAACAACAACCAGCCCCCAGGCACAGACTGGGGGTGCACAGAGGAGCTGATGGCCTGCAGGGACAGCAGGATGAGTGCTGGAGGGGTCACTCCCTGGTCACTCCCTGGAGGTGAGCTCTTCCCAGCTGCTGTCATCCCCCAAACTGCACTGACTGGAACATGGTCAGCTTGGAAACAGCCACTCAGCCCCTGAGCAGCACAAAGGCTGTCTGGGGCAATGGGGATGTTGAATTAGATGTCCTTCTCCTTTTTCCCACTCCTGCTTCCCCTCTGGAGCTGACAGAGGTGGCTTTTTGCTGCCTCAGAGAAGCTGGTTGTGCTCCAGGCTGCAGGACACGACAGAGAGGACAGCACAGCACCTGCAGCCTGGCTGAGAGCCACCCAGGGCTGGCCTGGTGCTGGATAGGACAGAGATTTGGACATCAGGCAGGGATTTGGGCTCTAAGATGCTGCCTGTCAATGGGCAGAGTCCTGGGAAGGGCATCAGCATCTTTTATACAGGCAAGACCCACTACTGAATACTGGGAGTGGGAAAAGCTCACTTTGGATACTTTTGGATGCACAGATCTCGTGCTTCCTCCTCCTCTGCAAGTCCTAAATTAATCAAAACCAGTCTGCACTGATCAGCATCATCTTAGTGGGTCACTACATTTCCAGCCATGCAGGTAGAGAAATGGGATTTATTCAGGTCCTGGATCTGCTGACAAACATGTTCCTGCCTTCCCCTGCAGTGCTTCTGAGCCCTCCCTGCCCCAGAAGCAGCAAACTCGACCTGCTGCTCACAGCTTGGGAGTGCTCAGCCTTTAAATATTAACTCTGTGGAGCTGCAAGCAGCGTGGCAGAGCCCCAAAGCCAGGTTTGTCAGGTCCAGTGCTCAGCAATTAATCAAACCCAGAGCTTAATCAAACCCCCAGGGCAGGGGCAGCAGCTCAGGGGCAGGGACTGCTCTCCCCTGCATCTCACTGGGGATGTTTGGATTCCTGCTCTCCCCTGCATCTCACTGGGGATGTTTGGATTCCTGCTCTCCCCTGCATCTCACTGGGGATGTTTGGATTCCTGCTCTCCCCTGCATCTCACTGGGGATGTTTGGATTCCTGCTCTCCCCTGCATCTCACTGGGGATGTTTGGATTCCTTCTCTCCCAGTCATCTGCTGCCTGTTTTACTGCACCTGGGCTGAGCTCTGGCTCTGCCATGGAACACTTCACAGCCTGCAGCAGGGCTGGCTTGGAAATGGCAGGAGCTGCTCTGAGCAGTGGCACTGAGCAAGAACCCAGAGCCCAGAAAAAAGCTGGTTGTGGGAGCTGCACTCCAGCTGGAAGCAATGTCCTGCCCCTCATGTGCACAAAAGAAAGAGAAAGGCAATCCAGGAGTATCTGGAGTTAGGCACAAATAAAACCCTACTGCAAAGCCCTGTGGGACTCCATCCACCTGGGTCACAGAAGCACAGGATTCACAGAACTCACAGAATCACAGAATTCACAGATTCACAGAATCACAGAATGACCAGGTTGGAAGAGATCTTCAAGATCATTGAGTCCAACCCAGCCCCAACACCTCAACTCAACCCTGGCACCCAGTGCCACATCCAGGCTTTGTTAAACACACCCAGGGATGGTGACTCCAGCACCTCCCTGGGCAGAACATTCCAGAACTTTATCACCCTTTTTGTAAAACACTTTTTCCTAATATCCAACCTATATTTCCCTTGGTGCAGCTTGAGGCTGTGTCCTCTGGTTCTGTCAGTTCCTGGAGAAAGAGCCCAAGCCCAGCTGAGCACAGGCACCTTTCAGGAGCTGTGGGGAGTGATAAGGTCCTTCTTATCAATTTAATCAAGTAATTCCCATTTCACATACAGAGAACAGTTCAGTTGGTGTGGAAAACACGAGGGGAGAGTCAGGTGGAGGGGCCAGAAGTATCTCCCTGCCATCACCTGTTGTGTTTTAGAGGGCAAACCCAGCAGGGGCTGTGCCAGGGCAGATTCCTGTCCCATTTCCATCCAGAGCAGATTCCTGTCCCATCTCCATCCAGATTCCTGTCCCATTTCCATCCAGAGCAGGTTCCTGTCCCATCTCCATCCAGATTCCTGTCCCATCTCCATCCAGATTCCTGTCCCATCTCCATCCAGATTCCTGTCCCATCTCCAGCCAGATTCCTGTCCCATCCCCAGCCAGATTCCTGTCCCATCTCCAGCCAGAGCAGATTCCTGTCCCATCTCCATCCAGAGCAGATTCCTGTCCCATCCCCAGCCAGATTCCTGTCCCATCTCCATCCAGAGCAGGTTCCTGTCCCATCTCCAGCTGGATTCCCCACAGGATCTCTCTCCTGGCAGCTGCTCCTCAGCACTTTGCTCTCCATGGTCACCTCTGCTCCCTGGAAGGAACAGGACCAAGGCTGGCTCTGAACCTGGCTCCTGCTGCCAGGGGACAGCCAGGGACACTTTGGGCACAGCCCCATTGCATTTTTAATCCCTCCTGTCAGTTATTGTGCAATCACTGAGTTACTTTAACAGGAAGGAAGAGGCTTGAACATCCAACCTACGTTCAGCACTGCAATGAGGTGTTTCAGTAAATCAAAAGTGTTGCAAATGTAAAGAAACTTCACTTCCTCCTGGAAATAAATCCTGGAATGTGCTCTTTCTTCCACTTCTGCTCTTCCCACCACTTCAGCCCCCAGCACATCAGTGTGATGAGAGCCCAGGATGCTCCAACACCCCTACCCCAATCCTAAAAAGAAATTTCTACTTATTGATATGTTATTATTTTATAGAATTATCATTGAATCATGGAATGGTTTGAGTCAGAAGCTCAAAAAAAAACTTAAAGCTCATCCAGTTCCAGCCCTTTGCCACCTTCCACTAGACCAGTTTGCTCAAGGCTTTGGTCCCCAAAAGCTTCACCAGAAGCCCAGGTGAAGGTGACACAATTACACCAGTGATATTTGGATTACAAAACCCAACAAACGTGACTTGTTAAGCTGAGCTCTAGATGGTTTTGGTTTTACTCCTCAAGTGTCATCTCAGGAAACAGGATGTTAAAAAAAAAAAAAAAAAGAAAAAGAAAAAAAAGGGTTTAAAAACCCCTGGATTTCAAAGTCAGAGGAACATCACAGCCTTCAGCTGGTGTGACTTTTGCAGAGTGAAAAAGGGATAGGCAGGACCTGGAATGCAAACCACACAGGGCTGAGCTCAGTTCCAGGGCATCCAGCAGTTTTGAACTTGTTTCAGTGATCAGAGGTGGCTCTGAGAGCATCCAGACCCGACTGACCCAGGAAACACCCACAGTGAGGACTCTGCAGCTCCTGAGTGCCTGTGAGCAGCCCAGCACTATAAACAAGGATGACCTGGGCCCAGTATTTTGGGGATTTAGTGTCCACAGCACGCCAGCCAAATCCAAGGGCTCTTGTGGAAAATGAAGCATTTCAGGCCTATAAAAATAGATGAGAAATCAATGTTTTGCTGCAAAATTCTGCTCTGTGCTGCAGCCAGTGAGCCTCTTCTCCAGGAGGAAGAGGCTGGCTTAGTCAAAAAGAGCAAATAAAAAATTAAATAAATCAACTCTGCTATATCAAGATCCATAATTCATAGAGGTTTGTCGCAGAACACACCCAAGTGCCATCAATATTTTAAATATTGAGCACAAAACTGGCTGTCAAGTGCAAGTCAGCAATTTCCTGGTGCCTCCCTGCCGGGGACAAAGTCACCAGGCTGAGCAGAACCCTCTGAGCAGAGTTTGTTTGACTCTGTTACATATTTTATTTGAAACACAAGATGTATTTGCAGGAGCAAACCAGCCAGGCTCTGCCAACCAACAAAAAGAGCTGCCTGTAATTGTTAATAAACAGAAAAAATGATTTCATCACACCAACATGAGGCTGTATATGTTTATTCATAGTCAGTAATTTTTGTACACAAGGCAAATATTAATAGCTGAAAGGCAACACTTTTGGAGAGTATGTACAGAGCAATGTACAAGCAAGTGTAAGAGGTTTGGAACTATGAGTTGATTTAACCGTTTTATAAAAAAGAAGTGATGCTTTTTCTTCTAAGACCTCCCTTAGAAATAATTTATTGCCAATCTTAAACTAAAGCAAGGAGAGAAAAAAAAATTTACAATAAAAAGTAGTCCCTGGAAAGTTTATAAAAAGTTAAACATATAAAATTGTAAGCCACAAACATTTATACAAAGCTAATACAAATCTTGGTTTTGTTAAAGATCTATGAGGTTGTTATAAAATATATTTTTACATAAAGGCTTCACATAAGGTAAGCTCTCACTGCTACTGAAAGCGCAGGAAAGCAGTTTTAAATAGTCTGCAATTCAACTTATTTTCAAGTACAACGCAAAGAAATTGCAAAATGGCACTGTATTGCAATGCTGTGTAATTAAAAACTACATTAATGGTACCATCAGAGAGACAAGACCTGTAAAGTGAACTGGTGAACCATGTGCATGGCAGGAGACTTCCCGAGGGTGTGGAACAGGAATGTGCTGGGAATGAACCTTCTGAACCTTCTGAAGCCTCCTGCAAGAGGAACTGCCAGGGGGTGCTGGGTCACAGCTCAGGCTGGGGCTGGCATCCACCAGGAGCACCAGCCCAGGGTCAGGAACACCCACCCACCCCAGCACTCTGCTGGAAAATGCTGAATTTAAAGCTACTCACAAACAAGCCCCTTTGAGATCAACTTGACTTTTTTTTTAAGAGCAGTCGTTCTAGAAGAAAGCTGAAGTTTCACACAAACTGATGGCTTATGCTCCCAAGTACAATATATATAAAATAAAGAGTAGCATTTTTAAAGCCCTGATGAACAGCCACAGTTTTTAGGTATCAATCATCTCAGCTGAATGCTCTGCAGCAGGGAACAGTCACTAAAACACCAATTTCACCTTCAAGTACAGCTTGTACAGGACAGTGGTTTATCTCCAGAGGGTCAGTGATCTTTAGGACACAGCTCACTCCAGCAAAGAGAACTAAGGAATTTTGGGCAACTTGATTTTCTGGGATACTTCACTTTCTATCTGCTTGCCCACCTTCACTAGGAATACATCCCAACCTTGTACCACAGACTGGTTTCCATGAGGAAGCTCCACTCTCACCAGCAGACTAATTCTGGTTGTTTCAGGACAAAACTCAGCCTGTTCAGAGCATCAACCCTTCAGCTCTGGTACCAGATTTATGTCCTGCTATAAACAAATGGTATTTGGAAACAAATCTAACAGGAAATACAACAGCCCAAGGTGTGCTCCATTCAGGGAGCCCATGGAGTGAGCCTGAAGATGGACATGGGTGCTGCTCTGGGGTTTTTGGCTGTAGGGTAACACAGGAACCATGTAAACAGGAACATCCAGGGGCACTGCCTCACCCCTCTCATGCACTGGGAGTGGGAAACCCGAGTGATTTGACTCAGTTATTTCATCAAAACATTTCATTTCTGCCTGAGATTCATATAGTGCTTTATCTACCAGGGCCTACAAGTGACCCAGCACTGGGGTCCCCCTTGCTCTCTTACAGGCCCTGGGGTTCACAGGGAGAGTGATCTGAAAGGATTCAGAACAGGGATTTTTGTGGTGGTTCTGGGGAATTTCCCCCACTTCAGCCAAGGTCAGAAGTGCCCAGTGCCTTGGTGACCCTGGTTACATCCTCAGACTGACATCAGCTTCGAGGATCTTCAGTAAATTATCAGGTTCTATTGACAAAAAATTCATCAACACTTCACATAAGTTAGTTTAGACAAATCCCTGGTACTCACCCTATCATCCACTACCAGTCTTTAGTCTTTTCTGCAATCATCTGGTCTGACACCCTCCAAAGCACCTACTGCAGACCTCTCCAAATCAACTGTTTTAATCAGATGAAAGTCTCTGTTTTGAAAAGACACTTGTTCAGACAACTGTCAGCAAAGGAAAAACCAACCCAACTCCTCCTCCTGCTGACAACCAAGGGCAGGAATTTGTTTTCTGCTTTCCAAGACTGGACTTGGAGGCCACCAGAGGTTTGTGTCTGTTCATGGAGCATTTATAGCCCAAAGGAGAACCTCTGCTCCCATCACAGGTGTGTTGTTCAGTCCTTGAAAGAGCCTTTCCTGAGGTCTCAGCTTCATCCTCCTTCTTGAATAGCTCACATATACCTGAACACACCAAATTAGAAATAATCCATGTCCAGTGGAGGCAAAATCTACACTAAATATCCCCATCCAAGATTCTCTTAACCCTCCTGACATCAGTGCTGCATCCAGACTTTAGGATTATGTTAAGATTCTGCACTGTGACTTCTCCCAAGCTCTTTTCAGAAGTCTTTCCTCCCCAAACAGTGCCTGATGGCCAGAATCACAGACTAACCTATGACTATCCACTGGATGATATAAAAAAATAGAGGTCTTTCAAAGCACCTAGCTAAATAAAAATACACTATTCCCCTTCTACTGCCAGGAGAATGAGGTACAGAGATGTTAATACAACTTACAATCACAGTAAGTAAAGGCTAAGTTCAGGAGACAGGCAGCTTTCCTATGTCCTGGCAGTGCCACTGCTCCCAGCAGTGACACCACCATGTCACCCCCAGCTCGTGGGATGAGAATAAAAATGTGTTCAAGGATTGGCCACCAGCATGATCCACAGGAACTGGCCAATTCCACGGGGCAAAGTGGCAGCTGAACTGCCCACACCACTGCAGCCTGAGGGAAACGTGGTAGGGACACTGATTTTTATATCACAATCTCACTCTCTTTTTGCAGTGTGCTGTGGGGTACATCAGGATTGCTTTATTTTCACTATTTTTCATTATTATTATTATTATTATTATAATTTCTTCTTTTAATCACATGGCAACGCTAACAACTCCCCATGAGAAATTAAACAAAACTGCAAAAGGACTTTGGGTAAAATAGTCACAAGCAGCACTCTGGAAGATGCTGTGCAACATATTTGGCTCAAGTACACTTAGGATTGCTTAGACCCAACTGGAAAGTCTCAGAACTTCAACCTCATCAGCTGAAGCACATTCTGCTGGGACACATGGTCTTTCATTTTTTCAGAAGAACACATTCATCTGCACGGTGTCAGCTACACAAGGCCTCTGCTGGGAATTCATAAGGCCACTGAAAATACCAGAGGAGGACAGAACACAAGGAGGCACTTAGGTTTGCAAGTCCTTTTCTCCATCAGCAAATGCTCCTGACTCAGAGGAGGCACCTGGGAAGGAGGCAGGGAGTTCAAATAAACCAGTGCTAAAGTTAAAGCGCTTCCAGAGCAGGTGACCCACAGGTAACATCTGCTACCTGCAGGTAACATCTGGTCAGTGAAGATAAAAAACACGAGCTGGGCTTGCTCCCCCCTTCCCACACCAGAATGCCAAGAGGATTGATCAGAGTGCTCTGTGCTTTGCCATGGCTCCGAGACGTGTGGACGCCTCCGGAGTGAATCCGTGTACTGTGCCAACCATTAATCCCTCATCACTGGACTCAGCACTTCCTGATAGATATGTCTGAAACTCCTGATTTTCTATATTTTTAAAGCATCTCCTATTCCAACCCAAGGCCATGATTTCTACTTAAGCAGGAAGTACGTTACACCCAGGAACGGGCTACAAAGAGATGATTCCAGCAAGGGATCTGATGGGATTTCTAACCAAAAACAGACCTGAGAAATCATAAGTCAGCTATGGTATCACAGTCTTTACAATTACAATGATGTGAGAAATTTCTCTCTCTCCCCCCCAACCTTAAATTACTGCCACAGTCTAATAATTGCAACAATTTCATTGACGTTTCGACTTGGAATTCTGGATTTTCTAGGATAATACACATGTTGGTAAAAGGTCAAATTTACCACTTTACAGGTAACTTAGACATAGGTCTGCTATAAAATTACAACTTGAGTCAACTTGAAGCTACACTGGAAGAGATTAAGCCTGAATTTCTGCAGAAATTGGCAATAACGTGTTCAGCAGCAGCTTTTAGCCACATATCAAGAAGTCTGACAGGATCTGGATTTCTCTACTCCTGCTGTAAACTTCTAGTTAAAAAACAACACACAAGAGTTACTGAAATAAACCAGTCTTTTTGCACATCACTGTAACATCAGCTGCTTGAGGTTGTCGTGCAGGATGGTATCCTTAACATCACGGAACACTAGCCGGATGTTCTCTGTGTTAATAGCAGTGGTGAAGTGGTGGTACAGGGGCTTCTGCTGCTGGTCCCGGCGTTTCGTGCGAAAACAATCCACCAGGAATTTCTGGACATCTGTTAAGCAGTGGGGATCCCCTTCAAACTCTGGGAAATAGTCTTTGATGCTGACTTTCTGTACTTTTTCCTCGAGCAAGTCCGTCTTGTTTAAGAAGAGGATGATGGAGACGTTGCTGAACACCCGGTTGTTGACTATCGTTTCAAAAATGTTCAGGGACTCCGTGAGGCGATTTGTCTGCCGGTCCTCCATGAGCACTTGGTCGAATTCACTGGAGGACACGAGGAACAATATTGATGTGACACTGTCGAAGCACTCGAACCACCGCTTCCGCTCCGACCTCTGCCCGCCCACATCGACCATCTTGAAAGGGACATTTTTGATTTCAAAGTCGTACTCGTGAATCCCTTTGGTGGGCCTTCGTGCCAGCAGGATATCTTGCTGTGAGGGAAGGTAATCCTACAAAAATAAGGAGAGTTTTGTGATTAGGATATGATTGTGGGTATGGGCACAGCTGAGGTGCAGTGGAGAGAGCAGCTTGCATGGGAACAGGACAAGGTTTTCAATAAAAAGACATGGATGTGGATTTCCATGCTAAGGTTGGAGCTTTTAAGAAAGAGCTGGAGCCCAAAGCAGGTAACACACCCAATATTAAATCAGAATATGTACCCCAAGAACTTAAGCTTTCCCTTTGCCACCTGACAAGGATCCATAACCAACCTCAGAGGTGAGCCAGCAATTCCTCATGCCAGTTTCCCTCATTCTGGATCTCTTCATGCTTCCTTCATTCACTTCCCACAATGCTGGCTGCCAACACTACAATGCAGCAAATGGGTTCTAAAAGAGCTTTCTCAAACCAGTAACTATGGGATATCCTGTGCCAGCTGTGGGCTCTCCATTCCTCCCATGCTCTCCTGCAAAGTGCATGACTGCTTCCAGAAACAAACCAGCTGCTGCACTAAATAACTTTGAAGCAATCAATTATGCCTGAAAACTAAAACCTAAGCAACTTCCTGTGTTTTTGTCATGCATCTTTGCATCCTGCTTTATCAGTGCACACTGGTGAGCTCTCACTGCCTGACTTTGCCCAAAATTTACTGTGCAATGAGTAGAACAGGGGAAGAAACTGAGAGCTGGGGACAGCAGTGCCTTTCCAGCTTGGGGGGCACAGACAGCTGTATCCTGAATTCTCCAACCCACCTCTCCCCAGAATTTAAGAGGCATTCAATAAACTCTTTTTTTCTTTTTTTGATTGTTACATGAACATCATCAATGGATGCAGATGCTACAGAAAGGAGTTCTTATTAGTCAGCTTCTGACAGCATGAAATTCAACACTCAGATTGAAGATTTCTTCATTCCTAGAATTACACTTTGGTCTATGGTCCAAGTCTTTCTGTTATCTGCAAAGTGCATCTCTACCACACAGCTGCCTGTGCTGGACTTTAAAACCTTGTTGTTCACTTGTTATGGAAAGTCTTCCTCATATTCTTCCAGCATTTCTCACCATTTCAGAGAGCGCAATTTAGGTTTTGGAATTTCAGTCTCTTGTTAAGAAGTGAATGATCTGTGATCTTCCTTTGACAGTGCCAGTTCCCACACTTGGAGCTTTTATAAAGACGTGTAAGAGCAAGGTTCAGAAAGTCTGATTCAACCAGTCAGCTGGGTGGGGGAGCAGGCACACAGCACCATGGCTATTTCAGTACCTGCATCCCAAGTTTAAGGCAGCTGGGCAAGCTCAAACCACAAAAATAAAATTTAAAAATCATGAAGGGAGTGCAACATTTCAAAAACTCAAGGATCACTTCGCTTTACCCTGTAAGGTCCAAAGTGAAACTAGAGAGAGAGGGCTTTGTCTGAACTCTGGGTTCCTTTTCCCAAGCTGCCCATGACTAAGGCACTGATTTTTATCGTGGCACAAATTACAAAGCAGCTCTGAAGGCTCCCCACCCTGCAGCCTTTGCTGCAGCCCTGTTACACAGCCAAACCCCACAGCACCAAAATCTGCAGGGGAGGAGAATTCCTAAAGCAACATCAAATTCTCTCCAAACTGACCAAAAGAGGTGCTGTCACCCCCTTGTCTGATCAATGGACAACTTTAAAGGGTGATAAGACTTTTCCCTTTGTTAAATGTATTTTGGGTCTTTTCTTCTGAAATTAGAGAGAGGAGAACAATCAGTAAAAGCAGTGCAGGGACTGTATGAAATGTCACTGGGCACTTGTGAAGGGATTGTGAGCAAAGCTGACTGTCAACATGTAGGCAACAGTGGCACAGGTTCAACACTCATTCCAGCTTCCAAATGGGAATGTATATTCTTTTGCTTTTCAGGAAATTACTCTCAGCTCCTCAGAACAAAAGCAAAAAGTCTTAGGAAAGCTCAGGAGTGACTGAAAATATTAAGTTATGTAAATAAATAAAACTAATATAATAGGCAAAACCACATACACCTTCAATATTGAAACAAGGGCACAAAGCAAACTCTCCTGGGAGTTGGCCTGTAACATTTATTCAGTAAAGCTCTCAAGAACAAGCTTATCCCCAGAATTCCTGACAAATTCCCTCTCAGTACTATTACTCATTGAAAATTCCTTCCACACTTGCAGCCACAAAGAGAATCCTTTCAAGTGTTTTCTATTTCTACACACACAGAAGCCCCACCACGGAACTGGGTATCTTTAGGGTCTCCTCCAACCCAAACCACTCCCTGTTTTATCCTGGATATTGTACTCTGATCCAACAGGCAGCAAATGAGGGCTCTGTGAGTTCAGTGCTGGTATCCAGCCACCTTCTGGCTACAGGAGATCAAACACCACAACTCTCAGGAACTCTCCCAGTATTTTAGTTCTCTTTCTGAGGGACAATTACATTTTCTCCCTCATGTCCAGATCCTTGGAACACAAGCAGCTTGCCCTTTTCTCAGTGCTGATCCCATTCTCCACATCTGAAGACTGCAGCATCTGGTGAGTATTTTCCTTGGATGGCACTGAGCATTATTTTCCAAGTTCTTTCATTGTTTTGCCATTGTCAGTAAGTGTTTTTTTCCCTCAAGAATCCTCACATTGATACTGATTTGGCACATGTGCTTTTTTCCTGACTCTCCTATCTCCTTCCCTCCAATTCACTGCAGTCTGCTTCTTCTAAAGGAGTTCCTTTGGTTATCAGTAGCTCTTTTGGCTATCACATCACTGTTTGCCTAGCTCAAATTACAATTTAAGGCATGACTAAGATCCAATCACAAGATGGAAATCCGAGTCTCTCTGTGAGGTATTTTGGATACACACAGTCTGCACTGGCAGCTGAAATAGCAACACACAGTTGCAAGGAATCCAGGAGATCCCACGCATGTCTGCCTGTCAGATACTCTTATTTTGCTGATCTGATTAAATCTGAACATTAAGTTCTTTTCCCTCAGTGCTGTTATCAGCTCCCTTTTGGCAAGAGGCACGTGAATTGCAGATCTATGGGTTTATAAGCAATTTAGTTGCAAGTCAGCCCAGTTGCATCAGATAAGAACAAATACTTCTATTTACAATTTGGGGAAACATTCATTAGACAATCTTGAACATAGATAAGAATAAACCAGAAAAACCTATCAAATCTTTCACTAACAAAACCTAGCTAGTGCTCTTTTCCTCACAGAGTTAACATTTTTTACAACAGCAGATCCTGATGAGTCCCTCTGATTCTCAACACCATTTGGTCCAACTTGAAGCCAAAAAAGCTGTAATTCACAGCACTGCCACAGAACCATCAGACCTGCACTAAGTGTGTTTATGTATAAAAATATAAAAAACCCAACTGCTGACTAAGTTTCACACTTTCATCAAAGAATGGACCAAAGTTTCTCCACTAAAAACTTTGAAATGGAGCTGCAAAACTCTATCCAATATTGTTGGGGAAAGATCCAAGCTCTCTGAAACTGAAAGGTACTGGATTCAAAGACCATGAGAAATCCACCACTGGCAGAGAGTTCAGCAGCTCATTAGAGCAAGTGCAGTTCCCCTCCTAAGTGCAAGTCTTATAACTTGAGACCAAATCCAAATTCAGAGACCAGGTGCTGGAGTTCTCAAGCCAGGGATCTGGGAAGCACAATGATCACCAGTGCTTTAGTTAGAACAATGACAGTTCAAAGCAGAAAAGTAGTCTGGCTTAAAATTTAATCTGTTAAAAAGAAAAATGAAATTATGCATGATGTAACAGGGTTTCACTGAAGTGGTTTGGATTCTTTCATTTGTTACCATCAGCTGGGAATGACCACGGAGAAACTGCCTCCCCACAGAGTTCAAGAACCATATTAAAACTCCTGTTTTAAAGGCAGTTTTTCCACATGCCATTCCTGCAATCCACAACTGATGAGCATCAGCAGATACCTTTATTATTCAAGTGCTAATTAACAGTTCTATAAAAGAAGTATTCTACAGATATTTCAGGTTTTTCTCCAGAGAAAACAGACTTGATTATTTCCTGAGTTTATGCTGAAGTAGATATTCCTGGAAGGTACCACTGACCTGTGACAATTTAACTCAGGAGTTCCTAACTGGACATTAACCCCAAACCCAGTTGTTTTTAGATGACATTTAATGTTGAAAAGCTATTTTAACAGTCTCCTGCCTGTCCAAGCATTTGTAACTTGTTTTTTGTTCCATTTTGACAGATGGTTTATTTCCAGAAAGTCTCCTGGCCCTTGCATTGCCCTGTGTTTTTGACATGTCAGAGATGAACTGCTGAGATAATGCGACAGTCCGAGTTAACTAAAGATAAAGTTATTGGAGTAGACACTAATTACATTTCATCTATTTAAAACCCAGAGATCACAAAGACTACTTAAAACTCAAGACTGGAAAGAAAAATAAAAAAGGACTTACTTGTTCTCCAAGTTTATCCAAGTTGTCCAAGAAATACTTTACAGATTCCCCCTAAAAACAAATCAAACAGTTATTTAAATAAGCGACATCCTTGATCCCAATAGTTTACATTCTGAAGTCCAAATAATTTATTGAAACCTACATTTAAGCATTGTAAGCTTTAATCACTGCCCTTTTTAAAAGCAGATCTCCTAAGAACACAACTGATGATTTATTCTTAGGCCAGTTAATATTTAAACTTAAAAGCATAAAAGGCACATTTATAATAGTCACATTCTTTCCAAGTTTAGACTTAATAAATAAATCCAAGTGTTATCCACAGGGAGCATCAATGAAGCAGCCACACCTTCGTTATGAAAAGAAACATTCAATTCCTCTGAGGCTTTGCAGAGTGTGCACACACAGGCATTCAGGTGCAGGGATTAATCACCAGAGAAAGCTCATTTATACTGCAGTGCCACAGGACTCATGCCCACAGGTACTTCCCTGGAGCACTGTGAGTGATGAGCAGAACATTGGATGAAAACCACAGGAGACAAAGCATTTTACTCAAGTTTCCCATCAGGCATCGAGCTGGACCAGAACATCTTACTCTGAGTGATGAGCAGGGCTCCAGGCTGCTGTGCATGGTATCACATTTACTATCCAGGTTTATCTTCTGGATTCAAGTCACCCTGTGCTGGCAAAGGGTAACTGCAGTTTTTAATCCCTCCAGTAATGCAGAACTAAAGATTTTTTCATGGTAAATCTGAACCACAGTCAACCCTGCAGAACTCCATCAGGGTGCTGGGATTAAGAAGGAATTCTTCCATGGATACTGTTGCACCTGAGTTCATTTGCAATAGGAATGTACTGATGGAATTCACTGCAGAGGAAAGCACTTTTTTAAGGTTCTCAGCATCCTCACAGAAGCACAAATCTGCTTCCTTTTGGAAACTCTTAATTACCAGCTGTAACGTTAATTTTACACTAAGTGCAGAAAAGAAACCACCTGTGTTTTCACTCTGCAGGTGGAAGAGCAGGAATTCTGACTGAGCTTTCTTGATGAGAAAATCAAACAGCATCTGAGACTGGGGTGACTACACCTAATCCAGACAAGTGAATTAGGACAGGAGCTACACCCTGATAATGACTTCCCCTCGCTTCAATCTGAACTCTGCAAGCTTATCTAGGGAGAATATAAACCTCACTATTCAACTGTGTCATCTCAGCATCTACCCTGAGCAGAGTAGGGTAAATAAAGGCCAAAAAGGGTTCTGGCAGACACATCAGCAAGGTCCCTTTGCAAGTTTTCCAGGCACTAAAATAAGTTACATAATACAAGTAGATGCCACACCTTTAAGTGTGCAATTTGAACATCAATGTTTAATGAGGCAGAACTGGGGCTCTGGTTGGAACAAGCCTCGTGCTCGGCACACCTGCAGGGAGAGAGCCCAACACACCTCTACTACCTTATTTTACCTCCTGTTTGGCTCAGCTGTCCTGATTTTCTCTGGGGTGACAAACTGCAGCAGGAACACCCTTTTAGTAGCACACAGCAGCAGCTGCTTGCAGTGATAGCAGTGTTGTATCTTTCCCATCATCCGTTCTAGCCTCAATCCTCTAAGGAAGGTATACAGGCAAGAGCATTCCTATTTCACAGAAAATAAACAACCCTGATGCACTAATCCATCAAGCTTCCCAAGAAGGAGTAACAGGATCAGAATTCAGGCCTTTCAAGTGCTAAAACCACTGTCTGTAGCCAAATAGTAAGGCAAAATAAAATGTAAGGTCAGATTTAATTTCTTTTTCAGGTGCCAATAGGAGCTGGCAACCTTCCCTTCCCCACAGGGCTGGCTACATACCAATCAGGCAGATTCCAGACTCAGTAAGTGCAGGTATTTACTCAGCCTCTGAGGCTGAACTTGTGTGTGTGTGTATACAAACATGCATTTTAATCTTAGACAGCTTTTTATATGACTTACAGCAATACCTACTCCCTAAAGAAGCATTAACTCTGCAGTTAAAGTGGAAGTTACTACCTCTCTAAGTCCCAGGGCTTGCAGCTACTGCAATGCACAGAGCCTTTGGGGCAGACAAGCAAACCACAGCCCAGAAAGGTCACAAAACATCCTCACAAGCAGCTTTCCAAAAGAGGGGATTTCCTGAAATCACAAATGCAAAATACACAGGCCTGCAGCAACAGCAACACTGCAGAGCCACGCATCCAACAGCAAAGTCACTGCCAGGGAACACTGAGATGCCAGCTCCACTTCTGGGCTGTCACCTATCACAGTCAATGGCACACAAACATCAAGGTGGCCATGCTGAAACTGAAGAGACTGAACTATTAAATCCATCAGTTACAACATAACACAGCTCATTAAACAGAGACATTCCAGCCTCCCTCCTCCACACCGTGGGCTCAGCTGTTTGGGCTCTCCCCTCATAAAAATCTGTGCAGACAGCAAGTGGTGTGGACATGACTCAGCTCTGTAACCAAGGATAGGAGTTGTTCATTCACTGTTTTTTACCAATCTGCATACCAATTAAAAACCTAGAGCAGCTTCAAACTCATCATCTCTTCTTCCATCTCACTCCAGCCACCCATCCATACCACACAGCCACAACCCAGGGCTCTGACCAGTGGTAATTTTCTGTCTGCCCTGGACATGTTGCTATCAGCAGGCTGAGCTCTGCTAACTACAGACACTCTTGAACAGCAAATTACCTTGCTGAACAGATCTTTATCAGAATGCACTACTGGAGAACCAGAGAGTTTTGACCCACTTAAACAAGCTTCAAAGAGGAAGCATTACAAAGCAGCCAAGCTTCAATCCCTTCCCAAAGTGTGTAGCTTTTTATTTTGTCCAATAATGAAGAGAAACACATTGAAAAACTCAGCACACAACAACCGAGGAAAGCCTTAATGTCACCTATTTTTAAAAATCAGTTAGAAAAGGACTCATCCACATCCCTGTACAACAACAGCCCCCAAGACAGCTTCTGTGTTAGGCTGCTTTTTCTTGGCAGATAGAGAACCAGATCCCACTCAGTAAATCCATGACAGTGACCATATTTAAATAGCTGTATTCAACAGCTATCACCTAAAATTTCCCTTCTGACAAACTGTAAACTCTCTGGTTTACCCAAGATGACTAGAAAAAAGAAACTGGGTTTCCCCACTCTGTCCCACTAATGCCAGTGTGGCTCACCATGTCCAGCCCTGCCACGCGGCTGCTCAGCAATCAAGCTGTGGTGTCACACCACAAAGGAGCCACACCAAGGGCAAAATCTAGACAGAAATGAGAAACTGAAGGATCTGCCCCCATTAAAACCCCCACCGTTTCTCCATTACACTCCTGTTGTCTTCACACTCCTGTTCAGTGAGTACATAGGACGGAAATGTAAAGATTAGCTAAAAATACAGCCATGTCCCCAGCACAGGAAGGACCGTGACCTGTTGGAGGGAGTCCAGGGGAGGCCACCAAGTTGATTACAGAGATGGAGCACCTCTCCTACGAGGAAACACTGAGAGAATTGGGAATGTTCAGCCTGGAAAAGGGAAGACTTTGGGGTCACCCAACTGTGGCCTTCAGTACCTGAAGGAAGCATACAGGAAAGATGGAAAAATTATTTACCAGGGTCTGGAATGAGAGGACAAGGGGAATGGCTTCACACTAACAGAAAGTAGGTTTAGATTGGTTATTAGGAAGAAATTCTTTACTTTGAGGATTCTGTGGCACTGGCACAAGTTGCCCAGAGCTGTGGATGCTGCATCCCTGGGAATGTTCAAGGCCAGGTTGGACAGGACTTGGAGTAACCTGGGATAGTGGCAGGTGTCCCTCCAAACCATTCCATGGTTCTGTGTGATAGTCTTAAACCAGTCCCAGCTGAACCTTCTTTTTTAAATGCAGACAAACCCTTTGAAGTAATTTGTACAGCTGAGCAGTTTGGAAATGCAAATCTCTGAAGGCTGCAATGACACTGCAGGAACCAAGCATGCCATGGAGCCCAACTCACCCCCTGCCCACTTCCCTCTCCTGCACTTCCAGTACAGCCCAAAGATGCCAATAGAGGGACAAAACCCAGCAAAGTTTTGGACACACACCTCAAATGAATACTGGGGTACTGCAATAAAGCAAACTTCTTGACCACACCCCAATAGAGCAGAATGAACAACCCACACATCAGCTTCAAAGACCTTCTGATGTTACAGGAGGGTGCTTTGGCTGTTTTAAACTTTATTAAATTATATCAAGGTATTGGATTTTTAAGCAGTCCCTTTTGAATGCTTGAGAAAGATGCCCTTTTTTGTTCAGATGGAATATACACATCTCAGCTGTGGCCCTTCAGCCTCCTCCTGATTCAGAAATGCATGTAAACCACAGGAAGTTGACTGTTAAGTAACTTGATTCATAACTGTCAACTATTCCATTTTCAGAAAGGTTTGAGTCAAACCAGCCTGTGTCTCCTGGAGCCCTGTGATCCTCCCTGAGAGAGCCAAGTCACTTCATCATGAATGTACAAGAAAACACTGAAATCTTACTCCTATCAAGGTGACTGATGTTACCACAATGGCTTCCCCTGCAACTTTGCATTGAACTGCTTGTTAAATGAACTATCTCCAGTTTTATAATTAATTATTTTTACAAAGCCATGGTTACAGCAGAGGTAGTCATTTAGTTGTAGGCCAAAACACCTGCTGGTGTGGTCATCTGCAGTAAACCAGAGCAAGTATCTTTTCTAAGCAAAACACAGCACAAAGATCACTGTCTGGTTACTGCCTAAAGCAAAGTAACCACAAAAATATTTTTGGGGAGGGAAGAAAAAAAAACCTACATGAAATACACATCTTTTAAGCCCAGGAAGCACCAATTTATTTGGTTTCCATGAAAACAATGTCAGCAATCTAAATATGATTTGTTGAAATCTTAGCATAGCCAAATGGCTTTTTAGCTCTTCAAGGGGATCAGGGACACTGCATTTTTTCCACTAGCAATTGCTTAAAAAAGAAAAAAGAGATAGACAAAAAGCATCAAATAAAGATTTAGTCATCACAAGGTTTAAAGAAAGAAACAATTTATCAAACCATTCAGGTTTGGCAGCAAGTTCAGTGGAACATACTGAACTGACAAGGCTTATTAAGTATCTGAAATAATAAATGAGATACTTTAAGAAAATAGGAGATATAACTCAGTAGCTCTATATAAGAACTTTAAGAACCACCAAGCATTTTCTCTTCCTGACCTCACTTGAATTTCTTGAAAAAGAGAAACAAATATTTCCTATTTTATTTAATTAAAAACCCACAAAAACACTAGAAACAAAAACACTACCAAAAATAAGCTTTTTCAGAAGCTAGATTAGACTAAGAAGGTAACTGCAGTGTTTTCAGGCTGGTGTGTACATGCCTAAATATGCACACCAAACCATCCACAACTCTGGAGAATCAGCTTGAAGGAAGATGATGGAGACATAAGCAGAGTCTGAAAATTCTGCATTTTACAGCGCCCTAGTAATGCTTATAGCACACACTTCATTATCTACAGGGTGTTTTTCTGTTAGGGGCTTAATCCAGGAAAATCTATATCTGAGGATTCTGGCAAAGGAAAGACTCTCTAGCAACCTTTTTTTTCTTGCAACCCCACCCTAAGCTGATTTAAAAGAAGACTGAGTACAAATCAATACTGCTGCCACTGAAGTTTTAGCAGATGTCTTCTGAAATGACAGTAATAAACAGAGGGATAATGAATGGAGAAACATTTCAATCAAATCAATCAATGCAGATTCCCAGGGGAAGGGAGATTAAGGGCACAACCTCCTCCACCCAAACAAGGAATATCCACAGCATTACACAAAGGAGGGAGATGATCCAGATGATATATTTGTGCCATGAATGCATATCCTAATTACATTAACGAGCTCAAATCCACAACTGTCTTGACTGTTAGACCAGCAGGTTTAACTAAGTCTCATGTCGAGATATTCAACTGGTTTGGTCTCTCTTGCTGGTCTCATACTTGGAGGTAAATGAAACAATCTTGGTTCCTTCACAGCTTTCAGGTTGCTACAATTTCTCTTTCCAGTCACTCCTCACAGTACTTTTTGAGCAGGATTCCTCTTTCAAACATGCCCCAGTCAACAGACTAGGACAAAACTTCCCCACAGTCATACTTATAACCTGTTTGCTCAAGGAAGTAAACTTTAAAAATATACTTTCCCTGTTTTATAGCAGCAATCCAGCAACTTGACTGGCATCTCCTAAGGTGAGGGGAAACAATTTATTTCTGAATTGCCACTCCATGCTCTAATACTCGATTTAACACTCACTCTTCAAGCAGTATTAGCAGCATTCTGGAAGCTTACCAAAAGCATATACAATAACTAATTTTTAATAATGTGCTGAAGGCATTTGGGGAAAAAAGCCCAGGTAAGCAGTAATATACTTACTTCCCAAACTGCAAATTGGGGTCAAAATATTTGAGTGTGCACCAACACAAAACCCTGTGAGAGGTTTCCTTTCTCTAAGTGTTAATTATGGCCAAAGCACAGCAGTCCCCATTTATGGCCACATGAGCATTACTGTGGCCATGTGCAGAGCAGCCAACTGTTCCATGTGAAACTAATCCCAAACTTTAAGGGCAAACTGCTGGAAAATGGCAGTGCTGCCTGTGGAAGCGTGAATGGAGCAGCCTTACAAGGGCTGAAGCACAGACAGTGTGTGTCAAGACCAGACATCTCACATCTCCCAGCTTCTTTCTCTCCAACTCAACCATCTGAACAGCCATTTACACCTGATCTGCCCATTTCCAGAGATAAGATTCAGCACATTGGGATTAATTCCTGTTTCTTTGCAAGAACGGAGAGTTCAGACACAGTTGCTGATACAGGAGTACAAAATAATGCTGCTCCTCATCAATGCACATCACAAATGCGTCACAGCTCAGCCCACTCTCAGAGCCCAGCCCTGTTTCCCCTTTCCAGCGCTCGCTGCGTGCGGCTCCAGCCGTGTTTGCCTTTTTTCAGAGCCATCACAACTGCGTCAGGCGGGGTAGAAGTGAAACCTGTCTCGTGTTTGGTCACACAAACTGAGTATCTGCCCTAAAAAAAAGGAAAGGTTCAAGTCCTGACTCACAGAAGCCATCTTTTGTAAAACCTTTTGGCAGCAGAGCAGAATTTGTGTTTGCAACAGCTGGATCACTTTGGCTGGAGTGTGCTCAACCCCAAAATCACCAAGAGAGGAGTCACACTAAGTTTATTTCATGACTGACATTTTTATCTTGCATAACGGTATTAGCAAAGAAAGGTGAAGGGGTTTAAGAAGGGGTTTAACCCAATAATATCCCTTTAATCTATTATCCCCTATTTACCGTGTAATCCAATTAATCCATAATTCTCAAAATGTGGATAACAAATGGAGGGAGACAGAGCACGCCAACCTGAGGGCCTGCACTGTGACATCCCAGCAGCACCTGCAAGCTGGGGACATCTGCCATACCCTGAGAGTGACAGAAGGATGTCACCAAGCCAGCCTGGAACTAAATACTCCAAACAAGGCTCCAGCATCAGCTGCTGCTCCTTCTTGTACCCAGCTCAGCAGTGCTCTCCCTTCCAAGTGCCAGACTCACACAACTCAGACTGTTTCACATCAGTAGAGCTTTTACAGTTTCATATAGACCATGCCAGTCCAATTAAATTAATTAAAACATGATTGAACTCTAAAAAGTTAATCTGCATACCAGTAGACTACAGAGCAAACCGTTCCAGTTTTCAATTATTTTCCTAAGAGGGAAGAAATCCATTTCAGTTTTCTTAGTTAGGCATCCCTCCTCTCTCCTGGTGGAATTTAATTGCTGGATTCTTAATTGCTCAAAAATATGCAAAGTCACTACAGTTTTTAGGTAGGAAACAGCATTCCACTAAAACCTACAAAACTACAATTTCTTCACACCAGGCATTCTGCTATTGTATTTCTAATTCTGAAAGACTGCTTGGAAACTAGGATGTGGCATATTCTACAAACAGCTGAGACTCCTTTCAACAATTAGAAACCCTCAGAGTCCACAGCATTAATCCTGCAGTGAAGAGATTCCTTCCTGTGAGGTCCTGGCACAGGCTGTCTAACCCCTGGAATGTCCAAGGCCAGGTTGCACAGAGCTTGGAGTACCCTGGGATACTGGAAGTTGGGAGAGCAATAAGATGAGCTTTAAGGTTTCTCCCAAACCATTCTGTGATTCCATGATTTTCCTTAGGATCACCATGCCTTCAAATAGGAAGCAAACTCAAGGTTGTTGCAGCCCCTTCTGGAGATCAGAGCCAGGTTGAGGAACACATGAATTGGCACATGGGACAACCACAGACCCAGAGCATCTAAACAAAAGGCTGCTGTGTGCCAGAACCTGAACAGAAATTAATCCATGAAAGCAAGGATCAGGTGTACTTTGTTTCTTCAAAGGTCTTTTTACTCCCTCTCTAAGTATTTACAATCCAAACTCTTCTTCCACAACGTTTACTTTAGGAAAGGCACCAATACCTTGCAGAAGATTTTCACTAATTTCATTGATGCAACCAATCCTCCAAGGCCCAGAACACACAGACCTAGAAATCCTATGAAAACATGCACTGACCAAGGAGAAACTGCCACCTCCCAGTTACTATTTACACTCTGGGCAGCATCTCTATAAACCTCAGATGTTTTGCACACAAAACAGACTGGAACCAGACTGTAAACATTTGCTCTCCTTTCAGAGCACTGACCCACTGGCTCCATGACTTCATGTGTTTGCAACTCCAACTGCATTTAATCTAATGCTGGAGCAGTGGTGAGTCTGCAAATCTGCCATCCATCATTTAGAGCTTTACTTGCTTCCAAGTTGTACAAGACCAGCAAAGGCTCCCAAAAACATGACAAATATTTGGCATGAGGAAATGTATCAGCACTAAAACTGGCCATACTGAACTTGAAGATGCTTGAAAAGTCCATTATTGCATAAACTCTGCACTAAATCACAACATTTCAAAATCAGAGCCCTGAACTGGATCCCAATGCATTTCTCTAGGATTCAGTTTTAAAGTACATTTGGTTCCTATTTCAGCCTCATGAGAAATCCAGATGACCAAATGCTTTTTAGTTCCTTCCTCTGTCTCAATTAGAAGAATCCATTTCAATTAAGTTCTGGTATTTCTGTTTGCAGCCAGTGATGCACTCATAAACCAGCTCTTGCTCCAAGCTGACAAGATCCTGTGATAATTTACTGGGTCTAGTGAAAGATCTCCCTGCATCATTAGCTGAATATTGGTGTTTCACAAAACTACTAGAAGTTGTGTCTAAAAGAGCTCAAAGTAACAGTGAAGTACACAAGACTCCCTAAACAGCAGCAGGAGGCTGAAAACATTTCATGTCACTTGTAGAATTTCATACTATGAATTAACTAAAACTAGAAAGAAATAGAAATTAATTACTAGAGTAACTATATAACTTTGCTACTGAAATCAATTAAGGGTCCTAATACCACCCACATGTAAAATTTTAGTAATGCATTACTTTTTCCCCCCACAATTTTGTGTAGACATTTTGAAATACAAATGCTACCAGTGCACAGTTTCCACCCCTGGAAATTCTGCATCCTCTTGATTTGGTCACCAGTGGGTGATAAAACATCATCATGTGCCCACAGAGAGAAGTGCTCCCAGGCTGGCTGCAGAGATCCCAGCATTTTGTTTAAAATAATTTCCCCAGCATCTTTAAACAAAGGAAAAAGAAACAGAAACTCATGTGGTATTACACATTCCTGTATCCTTAAGCCATAAAAAGAATTTGAGGTCTTTTCAGTTCCTTGGTTAAGTCTCTGAAGAGGAGCATGATATTTCACTTATTAACTGAGGAGACTCTGAAAAGAAATTTAAGGCAGGAATGAGTATGATGGAGAGATGTACAACATTGTACAGTGAACTGAGTGCTGAAAAGGCAGCTCACTCCCCATTACTGTTCAAAAATTGTCTTTTCTGAAGTAGTTGTTGTCAGTTACTGTGATGATAATTCAGGGTGTTTTCTGTACTTAAAATTCCTCAACTTTTCCAGCTCTATTACCCAATGTTTCTTGTTAATGCAGACATGCAAGTTAAGAAGATACAGGAAGTAATTTAGGACTCTTTTAGCTGCTGCTGTACTCTTACACATTTTCTTTATCATTACTTAAATTCAACCCATCAGGCAACTACTGGGATAAAATATAAGTGTTAGTCTCTAGGATTATTCAGATTTTTATTTGAATTAAACACATTTTATTTACGGTTTGAGGTTGCCAAGTTAACTAATATCATGTCCTATAACTAATTTATTCACCTTTAAGATATAAATAAAGGCTTCATATTCCAGAGTAATACAAGAGACCACTTGGTATCAGGCAGCCTCCATAACCACTGTGAGCATACAGCTTGTTATTCTGTAAAAGGGCAGGTTCTGCACCCTCTAAACTTCTCAACTGAGTTTGATAATTCAGATCCTTAGCTGTGGAAAGTGCCAGCAGACACAATGCTGGCACAGAGATTATCTTGCTTTCCCACAACTACAGTTATTCTATTGCTTTTCTTACGTAGTGAGTGAGGTCAGCTGCACTTGGGTTTTCTCACATTTTCTTAAGCAACTTCCTCAGCTACCACAAGGCTGAAATTTCCTACTACTTTGCTAGTTCTGTGTTAAGAGGTGCAGCCTGAACCCAGAAGATATCAAAGCATTCACCATGAAATCTGGGACAATAAAGAGTCAAAACAGTCACCCAGTACTGCCTAGGTGTAATATGTGCTTGGTGAGAGCAGACTTCACCAGCCTCTAAGGCTGAAGCCTTGTTACAGTAAACTCCAATTAGGGAACAGCAGCACAAATCAACACTGCCTCTGGCACCAGCTTGGTCCTGAAGGATCCCATATTTACACATGAAAAAGATCCCTCTCTGTTCCTTGCCTCAGGTGCAGAACACAGGCATGGAAGATGACATTGCATTTATCCCACACTTTTTGCCAGCATGGAGATTTGCTGACAGCCACGAGCCCAGGGACTGTGCAGGGTCTGTGTTCAGGAAGTTGTTTCTAAATGGACCCAGAACGAGTGCAGCCACTGCTGTTTAAATTCCAAAGGTTGTAACAAGACAGACCTGCAGGTACCAACATGTAACACCTTGCAGGTGAGTGGAGAGCACAGAAATGAGCTTGCAATGAATGTACCAAGGGCTCAATTTACACTGCCAGCAGAAGCAGCAAAAGCTCCTCTAACATATTTGCAAAGATTTAGAACAACCTGCTGAGAAGAGGTTCACATGCTCAAGATGTGAATATTCACATTCAGAAGGGCACTTGTATTTTATATGCATTTAACCACGGCTTGGTTATAGAATTCTAGGTTTTTTTGCAAGAAGTAGGTCACCTTCTAGTCTTCTGCAACAAAATATTTAGGAAACTAAGGCACATGACTATCAACACAACACAGCTTGTTGGAGATGGAATATGTATAAGAACACACCCCCCTGCTCCCACACTGCATTGTGCAAGTCTGCATTTTAAAAGCAGTGGTTCCCCATAAAGAGATCACAGAACCCCAGAATGTTTGGGTTGGAAGAGACCTTAAGGATCCCCTTGTTCCAACCTGCTGCCATGGGCAGGGACCCCTTCCTCTAGACCAGGTTACTCAATATCTGGATTGAGTTGAATTAAGAATTCCATCCTCAGAGATTGCACTGAAACCATGCAGAAAATATAGGTTTGTACAAGCCAAGTGTAGCACACAGGACTCCAAAGGCATTTCTGCTTGGAAGACAACTCATCCTGCTTCAGTCTGGCACAACATGTCTACATCAAGACAGCTCCTGCTGTAAGAACTCTCCATTCCAGAACCACATTTGTGCTTAACAGCAACAAAAAACCAAAAATATAAAAAAGAAATATAGCAACATTCTGAAAAAAAATACGGCAAAGATGTTCCCCATTAAAACCATTTCAGCTCTCAGAGGCTGAAACAGAAATCCTAATCCCAATTTGGAAAAGGATAAAACATAGCACTTTGTGTTAAGTTAGTATAATTCACCTGAAGATCACTCAGCTTGACTGAAATATTACAGTCAATCCCCACTACCAAAGCACTGGCATACATTGAAGGGATTTCTTTGCCACAAATCTGGAGTAAGGACACTCAACCCTCTGCTGCTGGACTCTAGAATTAATCCCTATAAGGAATCTTATTAATACCAACTCAAACCCAGCATTATCTTGTCATTGGGGCTGGAAAACCAGCAAATCTTCCAAAAATCCAAGTCTCTTCTGAGGATTTGAATGGCTCATTTTAAAAAATAAATTTGTAAAGCACTCTTCTTTCCATAGTTATAGCAACAATCTTTGATAATTTTTTTTTACCTTAAGACCATGTGATGGCAAGTAGCCTTTTCCAAGGGCTTTAAGGAGTCATGCTCACTGTACACAGGCCATCCTTAAATCTGATGTTTGGCAGAGTATTGACTAGGGAAAAGGGGAAAAACTGTTCATACTTCAACATATATAAAGCAGCAGCTATTTTGGTTTCCACACAGAAATTTAAGCAATAGTCAGTGTAATTACAACACTATATTTCAATAAACTAACTCTGAAGTATGTGATTAAATGTCCAAATAGTCAATGTTTAGAAAAATGCTGGGTAAGTGGATCTCATGTCTGCAATGAAGATTCTCCTGCCAGTCTCAGAAACCTTCTCCCAACAGTTTATGCCCTGATGTCCCAGTAGAAGCAACTCCTGCAGCTTCCAAGCAGAGTGGGACAACTGAACAGCCAATCCCAGATCCAAGAGGAGATCCAAGAGGAAAGCCAAGCCTACTTCCCAATGCAGGGGCATGGGGAGGTTAAAGAGATGAACACTGGGAGGAAAACCAACACATTGCAGAGGCAGCTGAAAGGCTTCTGAAAGTCACTGTCACAAACACAATGTAGACAATTCCATGAATGATAGGTAAGACACTTTTTCCAGGCTCCACTCTTGTGACTTCAGAGGGACTTTGTGCACTGACCTCACACCTGTCCCATAAGATGGGAATCCACCCAAAGGGGAAAACCTCAGCATCTGGCAACTTAGCCTGGCTTCACACACAACTGACCTCTGCAGGATCAGGCTCTATAATCAGGCACATTTCAGGATGTGTTGAAAGAACAATAAACTTTCCTAATATTCTGCAGTGTCCATTTGAGGACTCATCCTTTCAGTAGAGCTTAATTGATGTTCTTATGTGTACAACAGCCCCACTAATATTCAGACAGAACCCTGAAAAACCCAAGCAGAATAAGACAAAATACAATACAATCTCCCAGTAAACTGAACAATACTTGCCAAAAATACTTGTCTGCAACAGAAAAATGCCACATGGAAGCTGCTGCAAAGCTATCAGTGTAAATTCAAGCAGAACACACCGTTTCCTGTCTTTTATAATCTGATCTAGCACTTGCAGACATGTCACAGAAAAAGCTGTGATCCAGAGGTGAGTGCATATCCTATAATCCTTACTGTATCATCCGTGCCTGCAGTTCTATGCAAATATGGACAAAAATAAAGTGTCATCTCACATGAATCTCACATCTCTGCAGCTTTCTGGCTTTAAAATACCCAACAACACTCAGCATAACTTGCAAGTAGGGCAATAAGTATCTGTCTGAAGATCAACAACTGCTGGTAACAGAGATCAAAACCCACCCAAAAGTTACCTTCAACAAGAACAAACCCTTAACACATTCAAAGCTTATCATGCATCTGAGCAACTCAGCTCTCACCACATTCTTCCATTCTCAGAGAACAAGGACACTCCTGGAGAATACTTCAAAATGCTTCTCTGTTAACAGCTCTCACAGCAAGTTCAAGAAATGACTGACATGAGAGGGAAGTACAAGGCTACTCTTACTCACAAGGGCCCTGCTCAGTGTTCCACAGCACCAACACTGCTCAACTGCCAGTGCCCTGGAGCAAAGCTCCAGGAGAACAGCAAACCCTCACAGCCACACACTGAACAGCTCACCAGCACAAACTGAACAGCTAGGAAATGCCCAGGTAAGTCAGCTTGCATGCTGCAGAGTTAACAGAATAGCTGTGTTTATCCAAGGCACTTCAGATTTTTACCGGAAACCAAGCAGCTACAGGAAATGTGAAATGTTAATGAGGTGTCAGAAGGTGTTGCCCTGATTCAGACTAAATCTGTAACTCACCCGTGCCAGCCACCTGAGAGGCCAGAGGAGAAACAAGCCTGGTGGCTGAAGGAGAGGAAGCCTGAGGATGACCAGAATCTCCAGTGTAAGTTACAGAACTGCCTCAGCCACAGAGCCAGGACAGTCTGCAGTTACCTGTGCCAGTGGGACAAGCACCTGAATGAGTCTGGTTTGTAATAAAATGTGAGGGATTATGACATTAACCACCTGGGAAGCACTGAAGTGGCACATATTGCACTAAGCTGTAATTAGCTCTTTCCAGTTTTAAAGCACTACACAAGCATGACCTAATGAATTTTCATAAATGCTGCTGCTAGTGGCCAGAAGGCCCCTATTTTTATACCAAGGAAAATAAATCATATTGGCTATCCCATGACCACTTGAGTTAACAAAATGAGGAAGGACACTCCAGTGAACTAGACATGGAAATGCTGATTCCTAATGCCATTAAAATACAACTAAGTTCTTTTTTTTTTGCTGCTATAAAAAGATCACATTGTTTCCTTAGGCTACCAACATCATCAGTAGAAGATCCTGGAGAAAAATAAAAAAAGCAAGAGCAGCTTAAGAAGCCCTCACAAACATATATATATATACATAAGTTTTAACCATATTTTTGCAGAAACTTCAATTTCTAACCCTTTTTCTCTGTACTTCCTACCTGCCCAAGCTACAAATGGCTTCTACACTACACATTCTTGCTGCCTTTCCTCCAGAATTGATATGTAAAATTTGGTATTTTTCACTCCTCCATCACTTCTCCATTTTCCCACCTCTACCTCTGTCCCAAAGTGCCCTATTCCCAAACACTTCCCCTGTTTCTGCCTGTGCTCTCAGTATGAGCCATGTTTTTCAGTCCAGTGAAAAGTTAAACTCACTCAACAGTCTGAAAAGAAGTTAGAGCAGATACAGTCCAACAATGCTCCTCGACCATATCAGTCCCAGAGCTTTACACTATTTTTGAGCCACTTTTCCCTCTCTTCTACTCATCTACTGATTGCTGTCATCTCTCCCTTCATCATATTTTTTTTTTTGCCACACACAGCTAAACTGGAAGCAGAACAGTATTTTCCTCTTTTTCCCTATTCTAAAGTGCTAAAAAATTGTTAGTCTGGAGCCTTCACTTCAAGAATCAGTACTTGACATGCATGAACTGTCTGTGTCTCTCCCAACTTCCCCCTGCTCTACCTCCTGACTGGGACACGCCTGTCACTCCCTCCTTAACCATTTGTGTCCTCCTCTCTTGTCACAGCACAGACCTGAACCCTCTGAACACTCTCCTGCAAAGCCTGGAGCAGGTACAGCAAGAACCCACACTGCTCCAGGAGCTTCCCTCTGTCCTGCTGCCCACATGGAGCTCTGGCAGAATTAAGCTGAAGCTTACTGGGGTAAAACTGAGACTTCATGCTTGGCCAGCACAGATCACAGTGCCTGCACTCAACACAATGACATCATTCAGCTGCCTTTTATTTTTTCTTTCTTGTTTATAACTTGGCATAAATATGTCCAGCTGAGATTTTGAAAGGATTTAGGAAATAAAGTAATATAAGAATAAATAAAGCAGTTACCTTGCTTTCAAAAACTATTAGGACAGTACTGAACTATTAAGAGCACCTAAAAAATATTCCTAAATTCTGCCTAAAGCACAACATGATAAATATATATTTTTGCAGATAATTACACAGATTTAGGGGTTTACAGAAGAAAGCAACAGCTTTATTTCTGTAAGGTTCAGAAGAACAAATTCTTCACTACCCTCTTCACAAGCCACTCAAAGTGAAACTCTGCACATGTTTCAGTTCTGGAAAGAACCCACTTCCCAGAGCCTCAAGATGACAGAACAGTAATTGCTCCCTTCCCTTTGCTACACAGCCTCAAGTCACTAAACATGTTTAATTGAAGACAAAACTGTCTTATTGAACAAATTTTAAAGCAGATCCCTCCAGCACAGCAATTACAGCACTAGAAGTCACATCTGCACCAGAATCTTGACTACAGAAGAGCAATTACTCTTTTATGATCACTTGAAGGTGAAACTCAAGGAGCAACAGGTCTCCCTAGGAACTTATTTACAGAGCTCAGCCCAGGGCTGGGCAGGTGATAGGCCACTGCAGCACCTGCCCATTCTGCAATCTCCACAAGACATTCCATGATCAGGGCAATACATATTTATAGAATATTTACACAACCTCTTTAAGTCAGGCTGTGATTACACAACCATTCATAATAGCTCAACAGGAGACATCATGAGCTATTGTTTGGATTCACACTAACACAAAGGTTATTTTTAAGACATAAAAACACAAAGCCACTTATGTTTGAGAGACCTACAAGAACAGATTTAAACTATTTTAAGGTTCTCAACCTCCACCCCCACAAAACCCTATGCCACTGGCATACACAAGTCTATGAACCAACAATCAAATTTAACTCAAATTTTAAATTTCTTTTTGCAGCATTTGCATGGAGCAAAGGGAGTTCAGCAGTCACAGACAGTTTGAGCTGCTGCTCAAGAACCAAGAGGTTTCTTTTTCCTTTCCAACCCCACTACTGAATTGTGTACTCCATCTCTACCCACTATTAAATTGTGTATTCCATCTTCAGCTGAGAACTTCAACGTAACAAAAATCACATTACATGAGTATTAACACAGACATTCAAAATTAAACAGGAAGTATACAGAGAGAATGTTTGCTAGATTGCTCAAACTGGAATAGAGAAGGGAGTGGTTTTTAAATTCTTCTCATTAACCCATGCATATCTTTTCTTAAAAAAATCACATTACTATTAAGCCTTTTTTTTACAAACCATTTTTTTTTTGCTTGGCTTGCTTTTTTAAGTTGATGCACCAGTTAATAAAAGGGTGGTAATAATCATATGGTAAAAATACTGTGCAGGTACCAGCTTTGTTACAAAACTTAAAAGCCCTCAACACCTCAGCTTTCCCACATATGAAATGAGGACAATTACGTCAGAATCTCTTTCATAATTATTAAAAAAAAAAGGGGGGGAAGTAGCTAAATGCAGCTGTGTGCAACACCACAGAGTAACAGCCAACCCCTCAAAAACGCATAAGGAAGAGGCTTGGTCGGCGTTTCACAAAAAAGCAAAGCAGGAACAAAATCACACCCGGGCAAGTTAAAAACACTGAAGGCAAATCTTACCAGCTGGAACTCCCTGCGCCTGTCGTAGGCGTGCTGGATGCCACTGTCTGCCCACAGGGCTCGGATGGATGGCAGGTAGTCCAAAAAAACACTGGTCTCCACCATGCCCTGCACCACAGTGACCGCACGGGTGTCGAAAGCCATCACCTTGTCCCCGTTGCTCTGGTTGGCAGGATCTCCCCAAGGGATATGGAGTTTCTCCCTGGCATCCACGAGGACTCGCACACCTGCAAGGACAAGGAAGAGCACTGTGAGCAGAGTTTCTCAGCATCTACTGTTTCAGCAGCCCAAAGATCTGCACAGAGGTGAACAATGCACCTACTCTGCACAAAGCTCAATAGGAACATCCACCCGCAGGGAGTCAGGAAGCGTCAAAAAAACTGACTCAAACCATTGCATTTACAGGTAATATCAAACCCCAGACTTGCTATCTCCAGAACATGACTACCATCAACAGGATTATAATTAATTCCTCCAGAATTTAATTCCTGAAAAAGTGTTATTTTTAATTACTAAATTTATCCAACCTGCGCTACAAAACTCTTTCACTTGGCTTGAGTACAAGACAAAATATACTTAAAAGTTTATTTCAAAATATGTTAAACCACCTGATGTCTTGCTTTAAGGTTCTCTTGGTTTTTGTGTTCTTATCAACTTGGTATGCAGTTATATCAAATTATACAAAGAATCTCTATCACTGACAGTATTTCTATCATTGCCTTTAATATTTTCAAAAACTAAGACATGTACCAAAATCACTGCATTTGTGAAAGTATATTTCTATAGCTTAAGTGCAGAGCAACTGTATCACCTAAAGGCCTTCCTGCACTTCTGTGGCTATTTTGGTAAATATTCTCTAGAAGAAAATTAGTATTTTAAACTTCTTTATAAAGACCTTCTGAAGGATATGAACCCACTGTGCTCATATTGATACGGTAAATGCAGGGAAATTATTTCTAGTACTAAATTTACTGATGAAAAAATAAAAAGAAAATTCCAGAAAGAATAAGCAACTGTAAAGGCATAGGAAGAGATATAAGGAAATTGAGATGTGGCAACAAATGACTGTACAATAACATACTCATTCAGTGCCAAGGTGTTTTGTCGAGGTTCACTCCCCTTCCATGGTTTTTGTATCTGTCAAATCTATCTGTGACTGCAGGAAAGCAGCCTCCCAGACAGATGTGCAGTTCCTACCTGTATACATTCAGAGCACAAAGTTGCTTTAACAATAAACTTTAACCTGCCTGAGATACATGCCCCTGATTTATACTGCTATCAATAGTTTTTCCAGGCTTGATTCATCAACAGGTTTGTAAAACAATTCTCTTTGAGAATTGCTGGATTTTCAGAGGCTGAGTCTGGCAACACTTTGCTGTTTTTTGAGAAACTTCATTAAGATTTGGTCCAACTGTTACACAGTCCAAACTGAAAATCCAAGGAGCGATTTAGATAAGAGAGAAAATGAGTGAGGATGACGAATGAAGTCAGCATGACAGCAGTGAAATCAAGCGTCCACTACGCCCCTAAACCATGTGTGGAGGTTTTGGCAAAGCATCTATGAGAGAGGCTCTGCCTGCGGGTTGCAGTTAATTGATGTGTCAGCCGAGCTTCCAACACAACGGCAGCGATTCTTCCACTGCAGCGAAATGCTGAAAGCACAGGGCTGGGCTCCTCCTCACGCACTTCCAGGTGCATCTTCCCCCCATCCATTACCGCTCATTACTGCACTGGCATTACCAGGAAATCACAGAATCACGGAATCATTTAGATTGGAAAAGACCTCTGAGATCATTCAGTGCAACCTATGACCGAACACCACCCTGTCAACCAGACTTGCCATTAAGCGCCACGTCCAGTGTTAAACACCTCCAGCGACAGTGACTCCACCACCTCCCTGGGCAGCCCATTCCCGTGTCTGAAGTGAAAAAATTCTTCCCAATGTCCAGCATAAAGCTCCTCTGCTGCAGCTTAACACTGTCCCCATATCCTATCTCTGGTTTCCTGGGAGCAGATCCCGACCCCCACCTGGCTACAACGTCCTTTCAGCGGTTGTAGAGAGCGATAAGATCACCCCTGAGCGTCCTGCTCTTCAGGCTGAGCCCCCCCAGCCGCCCCTTGTGCTCCAGCCCCTTCCCCAGCTCCACTGCCCTTCCCTGGCCTCGCTCCAGCGCAGCACCAAAACGCAAAGCCCGGCACCTCCCGGGCTCCAACCGCTGCTGCCGGGGCCGGGCGCCGGAGCCGCCCCGCGGGCCGCACCCGGGCGGC
>WBNO01033396.1:258-35818 GCA_013400575.1 Peucedramus taeniatus
TATGAGTGTGCAGCCTTCCAGGTAAATAGTGTGTGCAACGCTGAGCCCAGTGACTAAACTGAGATGGACTTGGTCAGGGTGTGAGGAGGAGAAAGCATCTCTCCTGGACTGAGATTTTCTGTCATTTTGAAAAGGAACTGGTGCACACCTTATAATTGAAGCTAGGTGAATGTGAATTTTCACTTCAAACATTTGCTCAACTACAGCAAAATAAAAATACACTGAACAAAAACTTGAAGCCCAAATATACCTATCTTAAGAAAAATTTCAAGAAAAATCTTTCCTGCATAGACCAGCTCTTAAACACTTACGAAACATCACAGTGGTGAGTAAAGGACATCAAGGAAAATCTGTATCAAAGTTTTCTTTTGCATTTGTTAAGTGAACTTAATTATATCATTGCAAGTTCTAAAATCCAATAGACACACTGTATATGATTTTATGAAATTGTTTATGTATAGCATAACGTGCAAACACGTTTCTGACTTACCTTACCCTTTCTTGTGGACCCAGTTTTGTGGAGTAATAAATCTATAGACACGTGGGTACTTGCTGTGCTTGGTAAAGGGTATAAAAATTTTATCAGTTATTCTTTTTTTGTGATAAAACCTCTTTCTATTTTGCCTGATAAAAAGGAAGGGAACAATGTGCTAATCCTAAACATATGGTTCAAGGTAAAAGCATGTTCTGTCATACTGCCAGGAAAGGTTTTAACATATTAGACTGAGACTTGACAACATCAGCTTGTTGCCTCAGAAGCCGAGAATAATTTGTTAAAAGAATGCCCACATCTCAGAGTCTGGGAGAAAGTGATTTATCTGCTTACTTGTAGAAGGTCTCCTTTAGAAAGGTGGCTGTAAACTGTTCACAAAGGCCACAGGAGCAACAGAAACTCTGATCCTGATATTCAAACTGCCTGTTCCTTTAAGCCTCAGCCTGTTATTTTTTGGGGAGTGGGGGTTGGTTTTTTTGTTTGTTTAAGTTTTTTTGGTGTGTTTGGTTTGTTTGGGGTTTTTTTTTTGGGGGAGGGGGTGCGGTTTTTCGTTTGTTTGTTTTGTGGGACTTTTTTTTTTTTTGCAGTGTGCTTTGTCAGCACTATGCTTCCATAGCCTAAGAACTAGTTTTGGAACTGACCTGGAATAGACAATGTCACCCTTTTCCAAATGATGATATCTGGCCCTTTTAGCTCCAGTTCACTTCTACTCCTATCGAGTAATTTCAGTGTAGGAATACTGTCAGAACAGCCTTTTGGTAGCTCAGAGGATCACTGTGTTCTTTGTGGTGACATGGTTTTGATAGAACAAGATCTTGATACAGACCAAGATGCAGCTTTTGACACACACAGGCAGAAGCTGCTGGTAATATTTTTCTGAGCTTGTGATCTCAGTAGGCTGTCTTAGCTAGCAAACCCTTTGTCTCTTTTACTTCACTAGTTATCTCTTTCAAGAAAAAATTCCATTTTGCAGAAATAACCTACTTTTTTCAAAGTGTCTCAAGGACACCCACTAATAAAATCATGATGGAGCACGTGGCTAACTGCTTATGAGGTTCCCATCTCTGGATTCTTTGTGGTCTAAAGCCCAGAGATCCTCCAAGTAATAGCTTAGAGACTTAAAAAAAAAATTATAATTCTTTATCAGTCTGGAGCTATTTTCTAAAGATCTGGACTTGCCCCAGTAAGAATTTAATGAGTAGAAAAAGCTGTTCAAGTTGTTTTCAAATATGGTATGACGTAGCATGCTATCTGTGTTAGCAACATGATGGACAATGATGACCTGTGACCAGAAATACAGAAGTAGCAGATGACCATTTATGACTCAAAGGAGGATGTAATTGAAACAATATTGCCTCAATCTGGTTTTCTCTGCCTTGGCTTACTCATGATCACAGAATATCTGATTGCTTCTGGTTTTGTCATGTGGTAGAGCTCAGATGGTGTGTCTCAGTCAGTACTGGTGCAATGTTCTGATGGATGTTGTGATATATTTCCCTTAATTTCCTTATTACTTGAGAACTCTCTGGAAGTTTAAGCAGGAGTTAGCTGTCCCAGCAATGACAGTACTGGCCTGGTTTAGACACTTTTTAGACTTTTCTTATGATACTTTTTTGTGTAGCTTTTGACATACTTGCCTTAACATGAGAATGGAGTGCCTTTAAATGTCAGTCAAACCCTGTATAAGGATCAGTGTCCCATCTCCTGATGTGTGTTCACATGATTCACTTACAAACACATTCAGAAGTTCAAAACTTCCTCATCTGCAATATTTTACGTGACTATACTTGCATGGCAGTGAATGAAAACTTCAGCTTATGTGTATGTACAACAGCTGTATTTAAAAAAATAGTTCTGAAATTATAAACAACTTCTGAAACACTGGGTTTTTCAAGGCCCTTTCTCAGAGATTTGACTGTTGGTAGTTGTAGTTCCTTGCTTCCCAGTATCTTCCCAATATCTGTATTCCGTTGTGTGACAGTAGGTAACTGCTTTTTTTTAAAGTTAAGTAGAATTAAACCCCCTGACTTTTCTCTCCTGCCCCACTTCCCAAACATTCAGGTATTTCATTGGAAGACTTACAAGACTGTTACTTGAATTAATTCACAAGTACTTTGTTTTGCCATTTTCAATTGTGAGATCATGGGCCAGGAAGGAAAAGATGACAGGTACTTAAGATACAGATAGCACTGATTTCTGGGACCAATGCCAAACTGGATAAACCTTTCAATGAAAGGTATTATAGTAGGCTATAAAACAGACTTGTTTCTGAAAAAATACCAAGATGTCCTGTTGAAAATGTTAGTTTCCCCAAAGGTTTTTGAAGAGGCCAAGGAGCATTGCTTACAGGACCTGTTGCTGCTATATGCTGCTGTCAATTTTATTTCTGAAGCTTCTCCCTATGGACATTGCCTTTGTGGGCTTGATAATTAATCCATGAATCAGTGAATGGCTGGAGTCCACTCCTCTTTTAGAACTTAGAAAAAGAAACCAACTCTTAAAAATCTTGTTGTCAGATACCATGTATATTTTACCATAAAGTTTTCTTTGACAGAGGTGGCAAATGTTTTCATTAGCCTTTTGCCTTATATCCATTAGATTGAATCATTAGGCTTAACAGTGACTGACCTTGACTAGGGTAAGAGATAATTGCCAGTTTATTGCAGTTTAACACAATTAATGGATAACCAAAGAAGTGACTTTCTCCCTTTTTACAAACAAAAACCCCAAGTGTTTAGTTGTTTTGTCTTTTGAATATTCAATTCATTATACCATAATTAAAGGCTTTATCTACTCATATCTATTTATGACTGGCAGTGTTTGCATTTCTTCAGGAAGCTTGTTTGTATATTCTGAACACTTACCTTTTCAGTCAAATGTATTGCATTGTAGCACTGTAAATAACATTTGAAATGTTATGCTATTCAAAGTTGCTTCTTAAAGGTTGAGGTTAAAGGGTGATATGCTTATTTTTAGTATCAATGATACATTAGCCATGTTATTTTTAGTATCAATAATACATAATTATTAATCAATTAGGTTGAATGACCAGATGTAATTTTCACTCTTTCTTTGCTGAAAAATAATCCTATCCATACATTCTGTTTTATGACATTTTCTGACTGTAACATTAATATGAGATGTAAAGCATTTTTAGTTCTCAGTTGGTTACCATTAAAATGAGTGTATTGCATTGACTCAGATGAGGAAGCTGCAGAGTATCTTGCTATCTGCAATGCATGTTGGGCAGCATGAGTTTTTGAGATCAGGATTTATTATTACTAGTTTGGCATGGTATTGGTAGAATTTTCTTTGTTTTAACTCAGAACACTTCACAGCCATGTGATCAGGTAGTTGATGCAACAGAGTTGTTGCAATTGATCATAGGGGAGTAAAGACCATTCATTATAAATTGTTTTTATACAGGGCTTTAGATCAGTTTTTTTATGTATTATAGTTGAAAAGGACTTACCACACCCACTATGCAGTGTTTGAAGCCATTTGTAGACCTAAATCCTCTTTTTCCTTGACTTTGTTTCTCAGACCACCAATTCTCCCTAGTCCTTCTCCTTCAAAATCCATTCCAATCCCACAGCCCCTCCGACCAGCAGATGAAGACCATAGGAATCAATTTGGGCAACGCGACCGATCCTCTTCAGCTCCCAACGTCCACATCAATACAATCGAGCCAGTCAATATTGATGTAAGTATTGCTGACAATCTGATCAGGAATAGTAGATGTCATGTGTTCCTTGTGAATATCAGTGTTTTGAATTCATTGTGTACACAATGTACACTGTGTTTCTAAGATAATCCTCAGTGGTCTGTCAGAATCTTCAAAGATCATTCATTTTTCATTTTTAATAGATTTTTTTGCTGTTGAGAGCTGTAAGAACACAAATAATCCATTCTCCAAAAGCAGAACTGCCTTTTGACAGTTCTGTCCTTTTCATTGTCAAAGAAACATTCTGCCCCAAAAAAATGCTTTTTTTTTTTCTGCTATTAGTCCCAAGGCTTATGCTGTTAGCTGTAGCCAGTAACCACTCTTGCAAACCATTCTGTGTTAAACACATTGTTATGCAAGATAGAGACTTTTTAATATTTGTATTCCAAGTAATAATTTTGGCATTGAAGGAAACTAAATAATTAAATTAAGCCAAGTTCACATATTCTGATAGTTCCTTGAGAGTTTAAGAGCCCAGTATATGTTGTTCTGAGCATTCCTCTGGAGTGTTCAGAAACTGCTACACTCAAGGTTTTTTCCACAATTTTGAAATCGCTGGAGGGTAAAATGTAATGGAGAATAATGGTTGATATTAGCATAAGGACAGTTAAGACCTTTCGAGATGTTGCCTTTTGCTAATTTTGCTAATATACACAGTTCATATTTTACCCTTAAGTCTGCTCTCTAGAAATTAGTCATTTGCTGGGTGAGCAGTCTTGAAATCTGCCTGGACACTGAGGCACAAAATCTGTTTTGCATGTGAGCTGAGGGAGAGGTGAAATGTTAATTTTAAGAGTGTGGCTGTGTAGGCATTTGCAAGTGGTATATGGCAATGGTGCAGCTGAGGTATAGCCAGTGCTTTTGGCAAAGCACAGGTGTGTAAGGGGACAAATATAATTATGGAACAAGAAGAGAATAAATTTAATAGTGTAACAAAAAAAAAAAGCTTTCTTATAAAAATGTACATAGAGAAGGAAACTGCTAGAATTTTCTACTTCTGTTTAAAGAATCCTTAGTGTAGTTTGCTTTTAGGCTGGACATGTTGCAAAAGATATTCTCAGCTCAAAGAGGATTGCAAGTGGAGAAAGCCTTCTGCAGTTAGTAATTTCTGAGAAGAACAGTGTGCCTGGCTATGCAAATCAGGTGTGTTGTTACAAGAAAAAACAAAGCTGGATTCATTTGACTGATGTACCTCAGTACAGAAAATTGATGTCTCAGGTTCTGATACAACAATTCAAATAATTTCTGCTCCTGTAACAGGAACATTTTACTCAATATTTCCTCCTACGTTTTGACCAGTTGTGTTTTTTGAATTAATCTTTTCTTGTCAGCATCTCTTTTGGGTGGTGTACATTTCACTTTACTATGGAGAGATGCTGTTTTAAAGCAACTTAATTTTGAGAAGTGCAGTAGTTCTTTGGAGTCATTGCTATTAGTAAGTCAGGGGAAGAAACCACTTTTATTTAATGGGCAATATATGACACTATGAATTCACAAACTTATCAGTCTCAATTGATTCCAGAATGTAAATGTTAATATCTAAATTAAATACAGCTTTTTAATTTTTTATAGGACTTGATTAGAGACCAGAGTTTACGAGGAGAGGGAGGTAAGTAGCATTTAAACTAACTATTCTGTTACATTTAATTACACAACTGTTTTGTCCCTTCCAATTACCCTACTTCCTTCCACAAAACACAGCCACAATGCAAAATATGACTAGAACAAAAAAGTGAATTTACATTTGCTTGTCCATTAACGTAGTATTTGTTTTACAAAGATTTGAGTCATTTGCTGGTCATTCTGGGAGTGGGGGAGATGGAAGGAGAAAAAGTTTTGAAGTAGTATCTAGTTTTTTTAATTTTAAAATTACTTTGCACTTTCACTTTTTTACTCTCTCTCTCTCTCTCTCACACACACACACACACACACACACTTATAGACTCACATGGCTGCACACAGATACACTACAACTTCCCAAAGATTTTTATGCCTGTTGTTACCTGTTCACCCATGGAAACAACAGGGGTTTTCACTGAAAGCCATCGTGGTAGATGGGCCTTCCATACGAACTGCTGCATCCTAAAGCAGCGTGAAATACTCCGGTTCTTCTCCCCCTCTGCCCCTGCTGAAGTTGCTGCTTTGCTGTACTGCATGCCTGTGCTACTCTTGGAAGCAGGTTATTAGGATCTTACACTAAAGCCAGGTCTTTTCATGTTTCCTTCAGTAACTCACTGCCCTAATTAACAGTTAAGTCAGAACTAGTGCCAGGAGGTTTATTTTTCATGTGTTGTGCACGGGCCTCTTAAGTCACTTCTCCTACTGGTTGTCAAGGTCCTGAAGAGTGCTTCTTATGTGCTGTATTTATTCCTATGAATATAAAAATTAAGCAGAAATATTGAAAATAGATAAATACAAAGGGCAGGCATATGACAGTTTTTCCAACTCCAAATCAGTAACACAGTTGTCTCCTACTAATTATAACTCGCTTCAGCCCTAAGTATGGGTCTGAATTACCATAGTGCACCCTTTCCTGGTTCAAAGGTTTTGTACTCTAGGCTTTCACTCACTTTGTTTCTCCCATGCAAATCTGGTATTTGGTAGGATGTGTTATGTTTGATGGAGCTGTCTTTAATAATGCCAGCAATAGGCACTTCTAAGAAAGAAATTTCCTGTAACCCTGCAAGCTACTAATTGCAAATTGCCAGTTGTAGCTATTTTTGTATGTGTTGATAGGTGTGGCTCTCCAGAGTTTTGCCCGTTTTGTCCAACATTTAAATGTTGTGCGATCATGTTGGTTTTAACTTCTGATCATAAACTGTCTGCTTGGCATCTGAAAACAATTGGCTATTTCCAGTCCTGAAGCAGTGTTCTTGGCAATTGACTTTTTTTTCCTTCAAAGTACAGAAGCAATCTATGGTTAGGAGTCAAAGCATCCTAGTTATTTCCCATGACTTCTTTCATTTCTTCTATGTGTCTGTCTTTCTGTCTCTGCCTGCCCGTCTCTTTCTCTCTAACAGCCCCTTTGAACCAGCTGATGCGCTGTCTTCGGAAATACCAATCCCGGACTCCCAGTCCCCTCCTTCATTCTGTCCCCAGTGAAATAGTGTTTGATTTTGAGCCTGGCCCAGTGTTCAGAGGTAGTTGGGCTCTTCTTTCTTGTTTTCACCCAAACAAAATAAGTAAAACCACAGATGCTGTTTGTACCTCACCCTCACACCGTGTGTATGTAAGTGTGTGAGTTTATCAAAACACCTCTGTTTTTTGCTTGGCCTGGCTGGAATGCTTTGAATGTGCTTTTCACACATACTCACTTTCACCTTTACACGCTTGAAAATGATTATAAATGAAGTCTGACTTAAATCTTCAAAAGCAAGGAATTTCATAGTTGAGGTTTTTCTATGGACCTTAACATAATCTTTCTAAACAGGGGGCATTGGATTGCATTGCAGTGATTTTAAATATAAAATTATGTCCTTAACTTAGAATTTCCTTGACTGTTCAGTTTAAGTCAGTTCAGTGCTATAACAGTCTTCTATATTTAATATTCTCTATTTTGAAAAGTGATGTAGGAAATCAAATGTGAATTACAAACATTTCCATTGATGTCTTGTTAGGTCTCAAGCTTTTCAAGTAATGTGTCATGTCAGCTTTCAACAAATACTTCATTTTGACAGCGTGCTAGTGACACCATATTGGGGCTTTAGATGGTTTTAGTAGTTTTTATTTAGTTAGTAAATTTGACTGAAACAGTATTTCTGTCCTGTACTATGTAAAATAAGACATTCAGATTTTCATGTCATTGACCGTGGGGGTATCAGGCCTTAAGCTGTCAATGGATCTGTTGTATTGCACAAAATCCCAAAGAAACTCTGTGGGATTTCGTATGCTGGAGAAACCAACTATTGAGTAATAGCATGAAATGTTCATACTTGTGTCTCTACGTAATACTTGTGGAAATGGTTAGTTCAGTGCATGTAGTTTGGTTTTCAAATGCTACCATCTTGGCTGTTTCAAAGACTCTTGTTTCAGAATATATCAAGAGCAGTTCACTTTTTGAACTTGTAAAGATCTTCCAGAAGTCTTTGTAAGAAGACAGGTGTTCCCAACAAGCAAACTGGCTACAGAATGAAATATGTTACACACGGCTTCAGAGTCCAAGCTATTGACTTAAATCCAGCATTATCTGAAGTATTCTACTCTAATAACTTGAAAACAAGCCATCTTGTATTATTATGAACAGATTACCTACAGTGTTGTGCCATGTGCTGTAAGCATTTTTGGTGAAGGGTGAATATTGTGCTAGTGTTCCCATGTTGCAGTATTAAAATTTAAATAGGAAATTTTAGTTACCTCAAAGAAGATGCATCCCAGAGCTTTGCTATTGCAGAGGAAATCTGTAGCCCAGTATACTTTTGGAAAATTGCTTGTGTTCTGGGAACATCATACATTTAATTCCATGTATGTTTGATTTCAGATGCATCATCTAATAAATAAATGACAGTGTAGTAGCCATAACATGAGCGCAAGTCATCCTTCAGATCACTGCCTTCCAGCTGCTTATAGATGTAGTTAGGATGCCCAATATGCGTCATTATTGTTGCTTTAGTATGTGGGACAGTTTACAGATGCTGTGTCCCATTTTGTATCTGTTGGTATGTAATTTTGTGCATCCACTTCCAAGTGTATAGATTTTAGCTTAGTGAGTCCAGTGATGGATACATATAGTCTGATGAATTAGCATGCACTGAGGGACTGGACTTAAGCAGCAGTTTAAAAAGTCACAAAGTCCATTTTTGAACTCTAGTTGCCATTAGGAGACACTTTTTTGCTTAAGAGGGGAGCTTCTAAGAGAATATGAGGAGTATTGTCTTCCACCACTTCCTAGAGCACTGATGTGAGAGAAGGCAGTGGAATGTTAGAGGTCTTGTTCAATGACATACATTGTTTAGCAAAGCAGCATGAATTTAATTAACAGTTGACCCTATTTTATGTCCTTTGCATTGGAAGGGTCAGCATAACCTTGTTAGGAATACTTGTGATGTATTTTAAAAAGCAGTGTCTAGGTGAAGTGCTCTATTTGAAAAGGGCCACTGGGGCTCTGAAACAGCTCTTAGTAACATTTTCCTGCATAGATTTGTTTAGATAACCTACAGGCTACAGACGTACTGTTCTTTTTGTGTTTCTTAGAATACGCTTCAAATAGCTAACTAAAGTACTTGTTCTTTTTTAATCCTTTCTAAAGTCTAATATTTATTTTTGAATAATAGTTCTCTGCTAACAGCTTTAAAACAGCCAAATGATTTTCAGGTGGCACTTGGAGACTCAACCAGAAAACATTTCAATTATTTGCACTTAGTCTATTTTGATTCCAAAGTACAGTAGTTCAGCTATTTGTTGGGTTCTAAAAGCTTAGCTACAAGAAGTATTAGAGGTAGATGCTGCTAACTAAAATGCTACTGTTCTTCTCAAAGAAACTGATGGAATTTTAAAAATACATTTTAAAGTATTTTTTTCTTACTTAAAAAGACAATGTCCTTTTGTTAATTCATGAACAAGAGACTGGAGACTATCTATACAGGGATGTTTGCCATAGACTTGTCTCTTCCTGAAATCTGAAACATGAGCACTAATCTAATATTAGGACAATATTCCTGTATATGTTTGTTCTCTTTTAACATTCCCATTGATGTTTAGAGATACTGCATCTTAAACACAATTCTTGCGCCTAATATCAATACGTTCTTGTAAGGTGGATTCTTACAGATAAAACTGTCCTATTTCTGAAATTTAGGCTCAGCTGCAGGCTTGTCTGCAACACCTCCCGCTTCTTTGCCCGGGTCACTAACCAATGTGAAAGCGTTACAGAAATCACCAGGACCCCAACGGGAAAGGAAATCATCCTCATCCTCAGAAGACAGAAATAGAATGGTAAGGGAAAGATCAGTTGTTTTCTTTTGTAGAAATATTACACAACCATATTCCTCTCACTTTTCTTTCATCCAAGTTTTATAAATTATTTTGAAGATGAATATGGCAGTGATCAAGGAAACTGATAAATAATAGAATGGGATAACCCACTTTAAACCCATAAATAATTGTGGGACTGATATATAAATAATTTAAATAATTGACTAAACTCACTTTTACTGATGTGCCTCATATTGTAATTGCACTTTCCCTTCATATAACTGCTTAACTTTTCCCACCATGATTCATAAACTTTGAAAGTAATGACTGTATGTAACAAATTTTTATGTAACAATATATGAAAACATAAAAACATCCACTTTTAAATTCACAGTTAATATTCTCATTAAGAATTTTAAATCAAATACTGCTTTCAGTTTAGTAAGTGTTTCTTAATATTTTCTGGTTTTAACACTGCCAGAAAGCTGTTGCAAATGTTTCATGCCAGGTAATAATTTGGCATACCTGTGTCCTGAGATTTTGTGTAGGGCTGACTTTAAAGTCAAAAGACAACATGTGAAAAAGGTGGTCTTTTTAGGACATTAATGAGAAGAAATGCCGGTGAGAAGTTTTTAACAAAGGAGCTGTTTTCAGAGACATTAATGCACTTGTTTTCTTCCTTTTTATTGTTTTTACACATATAAAAAGAAAACTCTTGGTCGACGGGATTCAAGTGATGATTGGGAGATACCAGATGGACAGATCACAGTTGGACAAAGGATAGGATCCGGATCATTTGGAACAGTCTACAAAGGAAAGTGGCATGGTATGTGGCCATGATGGCAAACAGCTGTTCTTGAGGAGGTCACAGTGCCTGCCAGGCACACCCAGCTGGACAGCACCTTCCCAGAAACATGTCTGGGATTCTGGTGGGCACCAGGCTGTACAGGAGCCAGCAGTGTGCCGGTGCCACAAAGAGGGAGGATGGCTCCAGGGCTGCAGTAGGCATTGCCAAGCAGGTTAAGGGAGGCAGTCCTTCTCCTCAGCACTGGTGGTGCCACACCTGGAATGCTGGGCCCAGTTCTGGGCTCCTCAGAACAAGAGAGATGTGGACATAATGGGGGGAGCGCAGTGAAGGACAGTAAATATGATTTTTAAATGAATAAGTTGTATGCTAAATAACTAGTGTAAGAACTTCAGATTGCTTAGAAGCTCAACTTATTGCTTAGAAGCTCAACTCTTGCATGTAAAGGGTAAAGATGAAACATTAGAAAGGCAGAAGTATTCACCTTGATGAATGAGGATTTCAAATGTGTATTTTTAATAGCTTTGGCCTGGCTATGATTTCTCAGAGTAAAGTAAGAATAGTATTTCTACATTTTACTGAATATTGACTTACTTTTAAATGGTAGTGATTTATTTCATGTAAGCCAAAAAAACAGTGTATCCCAAAATTTCTGATGATTTGTATAGTGTTTTCTCAAGAGAGGAATACGTATCAGTGGCACTTACTAAGAATTGCTGTTTCAAAGGTGATGTGGCAGTGAAAATGTTGAATGTTACGGCACCCACACCTCAACAGTTACAGGCTTTCAAAAATGAAGTAGGAGTGCTCAGGTAAGAATATTTTTAATGGCATGAAATAACATGTAGATTTGTGCTTCATTAATCACTGAATTCTAGATCTCCATTGGAGCACACTGCTTTGTGATGATACTTAAGGCAGAAAAAAAACACATTTAAAAATATTTCTTTGTACCCAGTGTATGTGTTTGCAGACACTATATATGTCTGCACACCTATGTTGTCGATACGTGTATGTCCAAACACTCAGAACGAGTTTTTGCTGATGTACTACCTCCAGGGCACAGTCAAGCCTAAGTGTGAGCTGTCGGCCTTTCTTTCCTCTCATTCATATTTTGAAACTGAAGGAGAACATGACTAATGGTTGGTTTTTCAGCTACAGTCCTGCCCATATTATCTGTTGTTTGTTAGTTTCTGTTCAGTAACATTAATTTCTGAGTTGTTTTTTTTTTTTTAATGTAATTCTTATAAAGTCACTTCTTGATTTCCTTTTCTCATGTCTACTGCTTCTTCTGTCTCAGAGGAGGTGTTTGATTTGGGTTCAGCTCTCAAAAGAAGATCCATCAGCATGATATGATAGAATATATATTGTGAAGAGGCATTACATCAAAGTACAGTCTGGAGCAGTGTTGAGCATAATTGTGCTTTAAGAAACAAAATAGCGAGAAGGTTTTTGTCCCTGGAAACCTGATGTGTTGAGCTGGGTACCTATGCTGTGGAAACATCCCAAATAAGCTACATGGTGAAAGGGAATGGTCAGCCTTTTACCCTAGGAAAATGTTAGTTCCAAAAGCTCTAAGCTCATAGTTGTGGAAGTAGAGGCTTTCTGGGGTGTGCTACTTTGGACATCTCTTCATTTTCTTGACAGAATTTTGACAGAACTGAATAAACCAAACATCTTAGTCTAGCTTTCTGCTGGTTGTCCCTAGGATGGAGCCCAGTCTGTTTGTTTGTTTTAGAACATACATAGTCACTTGTTCTATCCTTTGACCCAGACAAGGCAGATTTACCTATAGTTGTGCCTTCTCCGTTATGATTCATCATTACTTAGCTTTGTGGTAGGATTTGCAAGAAAGTGCTTATTTTTTGTTTCTTCAGCAGTTACTCTCAGCATCACTTGACAAAGTCTTGAACCTGAAAAAGGCACAGTCACATAGCATAGAACTGTCCTAGTCCATATTACTGAAAGGACAAAGGCTCACACACTGGGATCCCATGTTAATTTTTTGATATAAGAAAACATAAAAGAGCTTTAACATTTTTCACTTACCCTAGAGTAGTTATTCCATGTGAGTATGATAAGAAAGGCTAAATTCAGGAATAATTCATTAAATTAATATAGCAAGAGGCTATCATGTTATCATAGTAAAGATTGAGATTGACCCAACCTTCTGTTTGCAATATATATGTAGACTGTGATAGATCTCCCTGGGTTTTGCTGATTTCCTGATCTGATTTCCTCCTGATTCTTATTTTTTTTTTTTTTTGGAAACAGGAAAACACGACATGTGAATATCCTGCTTTTCATGGGTTATTCAACAAAACCCCAGTTGGCTATTGTTACACAATGGTGTGAAGGATCCAGTTTGTATCACCATCTACACATCATTGAGACCAAATTTGAAATGATCAAGCTAATTGATATTGCACGACAGACTGCACAAGGCATGGAGTAAGTATTGAATTACTTGTCTGCAAATGAGCACTGGGGCAATGTTTACTTATCCTCTTCACACTCTGGCTGGCATTGGCAAATAAGGCCAGCTCATTTTGCTGAGCCCAGGGTCTTGTCTCAATCATCAAAGCATTTGGTGAAAGTATCAGAGCACTCTGAATAACAAGTTTCAACATCTGAAGAGAACATGCCAATTTTGTTCTAAGGATTGTAAATAATCCTTTCTCCCATAGAGGGTCATCGAGTTAGAATTTACCAAACTAGCCAAATACTGTGTGTCAAAATCAGAACACTGCTGTAAGGCCAGAGAAATTGCACTTCAGCTGAAAAACCACTATGATGATTGCAGTTCATTGTGCCATTTCTCTACTCAGTATTCCATTACATTTTTAGTCAAGAGGTGTGGAGGTGTTTGCAGCAACCAGCCTTAGCCTTCTGTTAGCCTGTGCATCTCTCCGGGCTCCATCTGTAGGTAGGGGAGATGCAGAAGCTGTTTTGTGAACACCATTCAAAGCAGAGACACAAATTGGGGCTTTTCCAGCAGTTTTGTGCCAATCTCATTGACTAAACAAAGAGCCATGGGAGACTAATTCAGGCTGTATCTGCTGTGGGGCAAGTGCTTTCCTCTGTGTTCCCTGCCATCTGTTTATCCAGGCTGCAATCAGGGGATCTTCTTTCCACGCCTCTACTAAAAAGCAGTCGGTGTACCCGAGTACGCATTGAGACTGGGAAGCATGTTTAGCTCCTGCAATTTAAAACACCTTATCTAAAGCTGTGACTAGCTCACAAAGTCTTGACAGTCCCCATTAAGGCTGGGAGGCAGAAATTTCAGCATGGAATTGCATGAAAAATGGTAGTGAAGTTCTTTTTACTATGAATATTCAGTTAGAATTGAAACACAGAAGTTAGAGCATAATTGTTATTCATCAGTAGCATCAGATTTGAGCTGGAAATCTAAGCTTTATTTTATTTTTTTCTGTGAATGTTGCAGAAAGTGTCATGGGTAACTGAAGTTTTACTGCCTGCTCAAATGTGCAGTTTGAATGTTGACAGAATTTATGTTTCAGTAATACAGTGAATTTTGAGTTGTTGATTGGTGAAGTATTATCTAACCCACCTAATCTGTGATATTCCTTTTCAGTTATTTGCATGCCAAGTCAATCATCCACAGAGACCTCAAGAGTAATAGTATCCTTTCCCAGAGATGTAATTTTGGAAAGTGAAAGCATTCCTGGTTTTTGTTCTTGTTTGTTTTTTTTTTTTTTTCTGCCAGAAATTAACTTACCAGTGTGAAAAGCTGTTCATGTGTGAGTGTTTGCCAAATAGAAGTTTCACTGAGAAGAGGTAATATCACTAATAACAAAATAGGTGGTGCTTACTGTGTCTTTTGATTTGATTGCAATACATAGGGAGTTTTAGCTGGTATCACAAAGATTTTTTTGCATCCTTTGGTTTCTTCATGTAATGAAAGATTATGTGAGTTGGCTCACAGAATATTTTCAGCTCTTCTCATACTTGGCACTTCATGAAAGCCATCTGGACATGGTCTGTTCAGCACTGGCCCGGTCATTACTTACATAACCCTTACATGCCGTAATTCACCATGCTGGCTGCTTAAAACCTGTGTGATGTGGAAACCTTCTCCAGTGATGCTGAATGGTTAAAACTGTCATGTTCATGTTGTAAATTTGTAGCTGTTCATTGTTCTTTTAGGACAGGGCCAGCACTGCTTGTCTGTTTTCCCTTAACATTCCCCCTTAGATATTTTTCTTCATGAAGACCTCACAGTAAAAATAGGTGATTTTGGTCTAGCTACAGTGAAATCACGATGGAGTGGATCCCAACAGTTTGAACAGTTGTCTGGTTCCATTCTGTGGATGGTAAGCAAGGGCGAAGTGGTGAGCTTGTTTCAACAAAATTATTTACCTTTGGCCAAACTTCCTGCTCCTATCCCTCTGGCACACTGATATATAAAGGCTGGCTTAAGCTGGAAAAGACAAGCAGTAATATGAAGTAGTAAATGAATGTTTTTCAATTCTTCTTTAAGCAGGTGTTTTCCAGTAGTCGGCAGAAAAACTTTAGTGTCTCCATCTTTTATTCTGGGGTTTATACTGAAATGAAAATAGTGGCTAAGGAAAATAAGGATCATTAATCTAGGGCTGAGGAGAAGGTGAGAAGAGCCTTGCAAAACATCCTGCAAGGTCCTCAAGCTAGAGGAACTAGCTCAGCAAAAAGTAGGTTGCTTTTAAGTTTTAAGAATTCAAGAAGAGTTGCTTCATACTGCAATCTCCTGTGCAGCTCCACTTCCTCCTTTTCTCCCTGGAAAAACTTAAAGCTCTGTTAGCTGGCATTATTTTCAGTGTCGTTAGAATTCTAGTTTCCAAATACCTTCTCAGCCTGGCCAAGGTCATCTTGCTCTGTCACAGAGGAATAAAAGGGAACACCAAGCTGAAATGAAGCAATGAATTTTGAGATTCATGTCAGCATCCTCTCTATATTAGGACCCAGTAACACCTGAAGGCAAGAGTGGGCCTTGAACCTGTACCCTGGAAAAGTCCATGTTTTGTTCCTGGTAGATGAGGTGCAGCACAATGGAGAGAAATAAAAAACTAATTCTTGCCTTTTCTGATACAGGCACCAGAAGTTATTAGGATGCAAGATAAAAACCCCTATAGTTTTCAGTCGGATGTGTATGCATTTGGGATTGTTCTCTATGAATTGATGACTGGACAGCTGCCATACTCCAACATCAACAACAGGGACCAGGTAAGGGGAGGCACTGACTTCAGTCAAGTGTGGTCTGAAAGACTGATTCAGCCTTGGGTGGTGAACTTTCTGATGTTCTGTGTGTTTGATGTTTCTGATTGTCATGCTGTGAGATGACATTTCTGCATTTTCTAGATCTGCCTCAGCCACTTAGCAACAATTTACTTAATACTCTTGAGGTATTTTTGTGTTCTTTTTATTTTAAATATAGATTTTCAGCTTCTGGACTGGTTGCCAGGATACTTATTAGGGAGAGAGCAGATTACTTAATAGTAATCTAGTTTAGAATAGTTCTGCAAAGGCAAAATGATCCCCCATATATGTGTTCAGTTATTCTTCTCATTCCCCCACCCCTCCACTTGCAGTGAATAATAAATAGTGCAGCTACAGGACTGACAAAACAGAAAAGCAGTCATCTCACCGAGTGTTTTATATTCATTTCAACTTACAGAGAGCATCTAACTGAATTGCAGGATATCAGCATTTCTCAGTTTCTGCTTGTTGGACAGTATAACTTCCCAGAGTCTGAGGATCCTGTAAGAAGATTAATTAATTGTGAACAAATATTCCATAAGTCTCAAAGATCCCACACTCCGTAATACATCTCCACAGGATAGGCACGTTTCGGAAGGCATACCTGATTCATTATTTCTGTCCAACCTGAAAAGAGCATCTGTGCATTAAGATCTTCTATGTAAACTATTCTGTGTCTGAGCAGTGATGTATTTGTTGCTTCTCTGTCCTCATCCCTTGTTTTTTCACTGTCAGTACTTGAGAATTGAAACCATAGCAACGTTCATCTGTGAATGCCATTTTAAAAGGCTGCTTCCATATCTGCCAGAACACTTCATCCCAATTCATCAAATTTGGAGTGACTCCTTTTTAGTTGTTTTTTTTTTTTTTTTTTCTTTTTTATAATTTTGGTTTTGCCTTTTGGAAGAAGGGAAATGTCTGGATTCCTGGCCAGATGGATCCAGCCTTCTAAAACCAGTATTTGGCCTTGTTTAGCTTTTACCTTTTGAGATCTGAAAGATGAACCCAGTGATGTGGGTGCTTATAATGAATAGCTGAAACAAATTTTAAAATGCAAGTGAAGCCAACATATGTGATCTAATGTCGTGAGTTTTGTCACTCCTTGTCTATTATATGAAAAGTTGTAAATGTTCCTCACTCTCTGGTGCATCTACATCAGCTACTATGACACAACCAAGATTCTTAGTGAGCAAAGTGTGATTCTTGTTATACTTCAGAGTGTTTCTCTCACTTCAACAGATTTTTCTAGACTGTTCTTGTAGTGGTACTCTCTTTTCTCTAGTCTAAAATAAAATATTAGCCCTTATATTCTTTGTAAAGAAGCTAATTGATACATAAAGAGTAATGAATTTTGAATAATTTCAACTTGTGCCATTATTTAGAAAATACCAACTGCTAGATAATGGTAAGTCTGATTGTAGCAGAGGTTAGGGATGCAGTACATAAGTCTCTACTACAAAATCCTGCTTTGGCTCATGGGGATTTCTAAAGGAACCATATGGGAGTTTTCTGTTCCTCCTTGATGCCAACACAGATGTGACTGAAGCAGAAAGTTAAAAAAAGATTAGGATTGTGTTAGTATAAATAACATGTATAGTATGCTTGAGATGTGAGGGTTTTCTGTTTAGTTTTTTTTTTCCCAGTGTCAGGATATTAAATAGTTACACTTCATTAGAGAGAAGGTGTGATAGACCTGCTGGGTTGTCTGAGTTCTCAGAAAAGGCAGTGATTACTGCTGCAGCATGAATGGATCTCTGATTAGCTGGTTTGGAAGTGCTTTTTAGTGTTAGTGCTACTGCAATACTCAAACCACGTTGCAATTGACCTTGGCTTGACATGATGATGTTTGATGGGTTTCTATATATACAAGAGATGATTAACCATATTTATGTTTTGTTTTCCTGCTTCCTGTCAGTTTACTTGGTTTTATGCTAAAATTTTATCCTTAGGGGAAATATAAGCCTTACCTATTGTAATAATTACTGTAAAAATACCAAGCCTGTCTGTCTCCTCTTCTACAGAGAAGAGGGTGTTTCTCTTTTTCTTTTGAGTTTTTTTTTTCCTTTTTTGTTTTTTTTTTTTTGTGAGAGTGGGGGAGGAGGTCAGATGTCAAGAATAAGCTTATGTGCTGGAACAGTATGTGATGGAATCAGTTCTCAGAAGGTAAAGGGTTTTAATGTCCAAAGTCCATTTGTTTCTTAAAATACATTTCAGTTGAAGTTGTTGTTGATTTGTAATATAAAACAAAATATTTCTTTTTACAGAATATTTATTTTTAGACATTCTGTTCCTGCCACAGAGTTGCTTGTTCTTGTTTTTTGTCAGTTTTTGACACCGAAGAACTGTTCCTTAGATGGTTATTGCTATAAATGGTAACCATTTAGTAGCATTCAAGTTCCACAGAAATCTCTCTGAGGAGGAGGAGGAAAGATCTAATTTTTCTCTGTACTGAATAGGTTAGCAAGCATTACTCTAAGAAATTTGTCCATTTCAATACCAGATAATGTTTCCTGGGAGCAGAAAGCTTGTTGCTGCAACCAAAATAGTCTAGCAAAATGTTCACCTTTTGTTACTGTTTATTTTATCAATTCAGCATCTTCCTCTTTCATCTTTTTTTCCCCTTAAATAAAGATAATTTTCATGGTGGGACGAGGATACCTATCTCCAGACCTCAGCAAAGTGCGGAGCAACTGTCCCAAAGCTATGAAGAGACTAATGGCAGAATGCTTAAAAAAGAAAAGAGATGAGAGACCCCTTTTTCCACAGGTGAGAAATGGTCCTCTTTAGATCTCAACAGACTTTACAATTCAAAGTTGTGACCTCACTGGCCAGTTTCAAATTTTTTTGATTAGTGCTGTGCCAGGGTTTCATAAGAGACCTGGTTCAGTACCTGGTCAGTTCTGTTTTATTAGAAATGCTCATTTTCATTTCAAAACGCAGGTATTAAAATGACCTGTGTATTTGGAAACGTATTTACATGTTGAAGAAAGTTTCAGCTGGGAGATAACGAAAGTAATAGTCACAGTTAGACACACAAATTAGTACTTGGTATACGTGCTCAGAAATGTTTACACTGCCCTCCTTGCTCTCCCCCAAGCTTCATGAAGGGAAACAGATAGTTTTGCCGCAGAGCTTGATTTTTATCATGCCTGCTGTGGAAGGTTTGGGTTCTAAAAGCTTGAGGGGGAGGAGGGCAAAAATCTGTTTTTTTCTGTTTTGAATGTAACCAAATTGTTTTCAAAAGGTAAGGAGCTCCCCCTGCTGACTTTTTGGTAAATGTTATTAAGCATTTACCAAACGTTTACTAAAACGCTGGTAGAGCTGAGTTTGTTTGCAGCAATGGCAGGTACAGGTACTAGGGCATAGACAAGGAGCCCAGTAAAAAGCAAGTGTTTTCACTGTGCTTAGAGGGAATCAGTGTGCCTTTAAAAAGGGGGAAATTCCCCAAGTGTCATTTTCAACTTCCTTAGGATATAAGCATTAAGAGTGCTGTGCAGTAAGCTATATTTTAAAAATCCCTTTTAAAATATATGTTTAAATATTTTTCTGTAGTTATTTGGTATTGTGCCTTTGGTTTTAAGAGAGAGTCACAGCTTTGGAACAACAGGTTTGATCATGTATTTTCTATGTTTTAGATTCTTGCCTCCATTGAACTTCTGGCCCGGTCGTTGCCAAAAATTCACCGCAGTGCATCTGAGCCCTCGTTGAACCGGGCTGGCTTCCAGACAGAGGATTTTAGTCTATATGCTTGTGCTTCTCCAAAAACACCCATCCAAGCAGGGGGATACGGTGGGTTTCCAGTGCACTGACCCAATATGTGAAAGCATGTGCCTGTGTGTCTATGTGCTGCTGTGTCCTGTGAGTGCAAGGTGTTTGTTCTCAGTTCCTACCAGCTCCGATCGTAAGGTTTACTGAGGGAACAAAGACTCACTTCCTAACACTGGGCATTGAGTGTTCCCAGCACAGAGTCTGTGTTGGTGACTAGTGCCCTGGGAACAGCTGGCACAAGAAGAACTGTAATGTCATGTAAGAGACATGGGAAAAGTCACTTCAAAACAAGCAAAAATCTCCTTAAGGTCATCGGGTGTCAGTTTCACCTAGTTTATTGATTGGAATTAGTTACTCAGGAGTGTATTTGATTTGAATCTACTCAAGCTGTAGTGGTCTGTTGTTTTGGGGGTTTTGGGTTTTTTTTCTTCATTTAAGGTCATTATATTTGATCAATAAGCTTTAGATTCTTCATTTAGTAATGCTATTCATGTGGGAAACGCTTGGAAAGATAAACTTAGCTTCAAGGCTAAACACAGTCAAAACCTTATTGTGGTCAGCAGAAGTGAGCAGATACAACACAGAATCCAGAGAAAGCCCTGAATAACATGTGACTCTTATCTTGAAAGTGGAAGTTTAAATTAGTACTGTTTAGGGACCATTTCTCCTACAGAAGAGTAGTGAATGGGTTTTTTATGTTACATTTTTCTCTAAATATTCTGATCTGATATAGTTTACACCATCTCCAAATGTTCTGTTACAACACAGAAGAAATTCTGAATCTGCTTTTACCAAGCTGTGAGGCTATTACTGGTAATGGTGCCTGTATCCCTCAATTAGTACGGATTTCCAAATTTATAAAAACATTTTAAATCTCAAGCACAATCAAGTGCTTTTAGAGGAAAAATGCTGCTAACACCCATAATAGGAAAAGAAGATTTGAAAAAGCAGTTTTGTTCATGGAAATCAGTGTTATACTACAAATTTTGTTAAGATGAAAAGTGTTAATTATTTTAATATTGTTAAGAATACACTGAACATGTGTCTCTTCAGTAACAAATTGATTTTTTCACTTCCATGAAAAAGCTGCTAGTTTGACTAGGCAGAAGTGAATCAGTTGGAATAGATATCTAACTGAGAAATTTAGACACCTTACCAAAATCCTCCTCACTTTGAAGACTGTATTTTTATCTAGAGCGTTGCTCTAGAACAAGTACATCCGAGTAGTCATTTAAGTTATATCAATCTTTAATGTCAGATATGAAAAAAATATGTACAGACAGTGTTCTTGCATGTTTTGAGATGAGTTACATGGTTTTACTTGATTTAAACTGCTGAACTGTTAATTTTCACAGATTACTCTGCATTGGAAACAAGCTATTGCTGCTCTTGTTAGGACTTCAAGGGCCAGGAGTGTTCCTAGTGGCTTCTGATTTACATACCCACAGAGAAGTTTGCCTGTTGCTAGCAATATGTTGTTGAAATAGACCAGGAATTTAAAAATGTTTTGGTTTACTGCTGTCTGGCAACTGAGCCTTTTAAAATGGGAAGCAGATTTAGGGAGCTTGAAGAGATATAGGCAATTTTTACATTTTCTGGATGAATCATAATGGTCTTTCGGGCTTCTACTGTTGGAATAGTTTGGGAACTAACTTTTCTCCTTTTCTTAGTCAAGAAAATTTAGCTCTTGAAATCTCTTTCTACGGAAATAGCTACAGAGGACAAAAGTTGTTACTGTTTTAGAAAATCTGTTTCCCATCTTCCTGGTAGCTTCACTATATTTTGGCAGGCTTATCTTAAAATGAAAACAGGACTGAAGTCTTGTTTTCATCTCTCATTCTTTATTTTATGTACCTGATCTAGCAGTGATGAGGAATGTTTCCAAAGCTGTGGGGTGGGGTGTTCAGTACAGAGCAAGAGGATGCTACTGGGTCTCCTGCAGAATCTAGAAATGGGGCATCCCACACAGAACAGTCTTACCCACACAGGGAGTTGCAGAGAGTGCAGAACCATCACCATTGCCCTGCCCAGGCTTGTTCTTGTTCAGGTCTGCCAGACCAGTTCAAACCAGTTACTCCTTGGAGTAGTGTTATCCTTCTTGTAGTTAAGATTGTTCATCTGTGTTATCGGAGCTACAGTTATGGAGGGGAAAGTGCTGCCATCCTTAGACACATTTGGTCCCATTTCCTGCTGTATGGTCAGTGCATTCTTTCTGTGTCACCTGTTCTTACTGAGCATTTTGGGTTCCATGGCCATAATGTGATTTTAGCTTCTCACAAAACATTTTATGAAGCCTAAAAGGAGGCTGTTTTGTGGATCATTAACTTTATCTGACAGAGAGGCATTTAGAGGTCTCATTTCTGTAAGTTCTAATTGCTGCTTCAATGAGATTGGGGAGTATCTGTGGGATGAAGGTGCCTAACTACACCTGTGGATTTGGTCTGAGTTCTCAAAGGTGCAACTCAGCTATATTGTTTAGAAACAGATACCTGTTGGTTCAGAAAACATGCCTGTAGGATCCTAGGTTTTTCTGGAGGAGTAATTTATAGTAGAGGATATTCCTTTTTATTTTCCTTCCCTACATATCAGTACAGAAGTAAAATCTGTTTTGATACCTTAAACATGTTCCAGATTTTTAGTTACCCACTGGGTAATATCCATACAAAACATCAGCACAAGGTCCAACAGAAAACTACCTCCTTTTTTTCTTTTCTGTGCCTGTGAATTGGCAAGGTGTTGGAATCTGGTGTTTCCCTATGATAAATCAGTCAGTCTACCTCAGTAGGTAAGGCTGGCACAGCCTGGAGGGGAACCATTCTTCTCCTTATGGTTCTTCTGAGAAACATGGCATCTACCCCAGAATAAGGAGTACAGTTAAAATGATGTGTGTATACCTTAGTAACCCCATGAATTCAGGTAGCTTACAAATTTGTGAGAGTACAGAATGGTAGCTGCATCTTAAATCCTTCCAGGAACTGGGGGTAGCAGGTTCACTCAGAACATGCCCTTGTAATACATTGTTTGGAGGCAACGTGAAAGATCTTGATCATCTTTTTAGTACAGATTTTTTGAAAGCGTGCATTTAAAATAGTTTCCACTTGCTCTGCATGAGACAAGCATGAAAAGACTGTAGTAGCTGACTTGAAAGGGATTTGTAAGAAGTGGATATTTTCAGATTCTATCCATCCTTTGGAAAGCAATTGCTTTGCTACCAGTCAAAGCAAATATCTGCAGATCTGCCTGATAAAAAGCACCTCAGATATCTGGCTCACAATGAATATAAATATATGGGTTTTTTTCTTGTAGCGAGTTGCTAAACATGTAGTTTCATAGCTTGATGTGGATAGGTATAGCCATGTACATACCTCACCTAGGGAAAGCTGTTACTTTCCCTAGTAAATGAAATTTCATTTCACACATGTTCGACCAACATAATCCCCTATTAGATTACCTATTTTGGTCTCCTGTTGATTTGAGATCAGATTAACATGGGAATTTTGAAAGGGGAAATTTAGCATTAGGTTGTCTATAGAAATCTTGAATATTAGAAATATTAGAAAATATGGTTGCTAAGGTTTTGTTTAAAACAGGAAAGTGAAAATTTTAAAACTACCATTCTATCTCAAATAATTCTTTACTTCTGGTCCTGTTTTTCCATTGCTTTTTCCCAATTAAAGGTTTTCTTTTTTTTTTTTTTTCTGAAATCCTTATATGACTGTTAAAATCTGAATTATTATCAGAAATAGGCAGAAGGACAAGATGAGTGATGAGGGAGCAATCTCTTTTTTATAAATTTATCTTTAATCATCAGTTTCGAAAGGGAGACTAAAAATAAATTAAATAGAGCATGTTTTGAAAGTGTCGCTGAGCATAAATGTCACTTTAAAATTGACTTCACAGACAATATTTGGTCACTTTTTTGTCCTTCTCTTAAAAGAAAACGTGTACAAAACTTGAGGTGTTTCTAGAAGATACTGTGAAGAGAGTTGGGAAGTCAGTGAAATGTAGCAGAAAAAAGCAAGAAAAAATTATCCAATATTTAGAGCAAGAGTTTCATCTGGTGATAGAACTAGTAAAACAGGCAATTGGATCCATCATGAAGCTTTTATTCTATTGTTGTTATAACTTAAGCCTGCCACCACAGTCTGTAAAGACATACAGAGCTTTAGGCCTGTCACAACTCCCTGTGCCACCCTTTGGACTTCAGGTGTACTCCCTTTTCATTTCCTACATGAGACACAGAGCCCTTTCCCTGATTTCTTCAAGTTCCCTTGGAACTGGGTCAGCTGTTCCTCACAGGTCTTTTAGATGCCTTTTCTTCCCCCTCCTAGTGCAGACAGCTGACAACTCTTCTTGGTTCTACTCTCTGTAGAGCATGACATTCCACAGATTTAATGCTATAAGCCTAGAATTTTGTTTGCAGGGATGTTTCTGTTTCGTTTCCAGTATTCAGAATAAGAATCTTGAGAAAAAACAAAGCCAGCAATACAATCACTCTTGAAAGGATGGAAGGACACCAGATAGGGAGCAGTTGTTTGAATGTAATGGCATTCAAAACCCTTCTGTTGAACAGAACAAAGGCTCTCTTGTGCCTGCTTATCACTCCTTCAGTATTAGGGAAGCTCTGAGAAGTGCTGTCAAGAAAGTGGCGTAAACTAACCCAAAATGCATATAAAACCGACATGGGGAAATTATATGTATGTTTCTTTTTCTCATGAGTCCATTTGATTATGACCCCTCATTAAAAATCCTGTAGAATACAATTTCTTTGTGGGTGGCAGGGAACTTTTTTTTTTTTTGCTAAAGTATAGGATTAAGAGGATTAACATCTTAGACTCAGCTTCTATTCAGTCTTCTGTCAAACTCCTGAAAGACTTCAGGCAGCAATTTTACTCTGTGCCATAGTTGCATCCCCTCAGAAGTGGGACTACAAGTCTGTCTCATGGCATGGTGACACTAAATAAATTACATAGGATTTCAGGGCATCATCACATGTGAAAGCACTGCATATAATTATTCCTTATTCAGTAATTCTGAAGAAAGCATGGAGTTGCTTTATTTGTTATGCTCCCTGTTAGTGAGACTTAATTTCTGGTCTGGGATTGAGTAGACAATCTCTCCATTCTTATATTTGTGTCAGTGGGTTGCTATTTGGTCTCTAAACCAAATCCTGGCACTCTGTAACACTGGTTTTCTATTCAGGCACTTTACTGTATATAGTCTTTAAAAGGTAATGGATGTCTCATATAGTTCTTTGTTATTAAATTAGTTTTACAACAGAACAGAACTGGTTTGTATTTGGATGCATTTATTGAAACTGGTGCTTCTCAGGAGGACATATGTGCAATAAGGAATTTAGAGTAAAATCAAGCTGACATATTTAATTTGCAAATTTTCAAATGCATGATGAATTAGACTTTGCTTGAACTTTTACCTTCTTGGGAAGAATGGGTACGGCTTGCTTTCAAGAAATCCTTTGTTGGTTAATTATTCTGGGTCTGTATTCAATGTTCTCTCACTGTGTATTCTCTTGTGCTTTAATTTTAACAGTTTGCATTTTTTAACATCTTTTATATTCAGCCTGATGTTCAACTACTCTTGTAACTGAAGTCACCTTTTTAAACCAAGCTCTTGTCCTCCCTCTACAGGAGAATTTGCAGCATTCAAGTAGCCACAGCACCATGGCAGCACCCACTCTGTTATTTAAGTCTTGTGTTCCTACAGTTTCTTAACATCAAAACTCCATTCTGCTCCGCAAAACCTAAAGCAATTTAGAAAAGATATCCATAAGCTTAAAAAGTGGAGCAGAATGGAACCACCAGTCCAACACAATGGGAAAAAGTACCTTTTGGGGAACCAGAGTCCTCTGCTGCCAGTGTTTCTCCTTCAACACAAACCACCACGTGCGTTTGGAGACCTGCAGTGGCTGCCTGTGCCGTTGGCATCATTCCCAGGAGAGAGGCGAGGGCGCTCTGGTGTGCCTGTGGTGCTCGGGCGTGAGGGGACGGAGCTGCTGCTGCTGCTGCCCTTAGGAGACTTGCTTTGGATGGTCTGCCGGCCGCCTTTCTCCCTCTAACAGTGTAACCATCAGAGCTGAGCGCCTGATGAGTGCTAATTTCAAAGAATCATTTTCCATTCTGATCCTTTTTTTCCTGGTGTACTTACTGGTTTATGGACAACACAGTATCCCCTTTTCGCTGTGTTACAGTGTCAAACACCTCAATCTGTCTATATTGCTGGGGTTTATTCCTTTAAAATTAAAAGTGTGGGGCAGTGGGAGCTGAAGATGTTATTCTGAAGGCAGAGAGGTTCATCTGAAGGAAAAGGGGATACTGCCACACCTTTTTTTCAGATTTACTTTACCACTTCTTAAAAAGAACAAACAACAATCACCATCCTTAACCTTTTTCCTTTTCCAGTATTTTCTTGGTGTGTGCATATACAACATCTTTTTGAAGGATTAGGTTGATCCTTCTTTTGTTGGTCCAGCAACAAACTGAAGTTTAAAAAAAATGTAGCGAGATTGTCCTCTCTTTTATTTTTTTTGTATCATATGATACAATGAATTTATTAAAGATGCTACTGCAGCATCTAAAGTCTGTAGAAATCCAGATACAGACTGTGAATGGTGTATGTACCTACTTTAAAAGTTTTATTTTAAATGAGGGTGCAGGTTAATGCCAGGTACCTTACCAATATGTAATGTTTTCATAAATGAGGAAAAAAGTTCTCAGGTTGAATTGAATACAAATACAATCCCCCCCTAGAATTAGACATTCCAAAAATTATGTTTTGGTACTTGCAAGAGCTTTTTTAAAAGGATTTTTATCCTGTTAACTAAATGTCCTCTGATAAGTATGTGTGTAAATGTGGAGCATCTTGTCCTAATGGCAAGTTGTTAGATCAAAACAAAACGGTACTTGCTGGATCCACGCTGATTACTCCTCCTTCTCTCATTGCTTTCCTTCCTGTCATCTTTTCCCTTTTGCTTGTCTTTCCCCTCTGTACACTTTGCAAAACTAGGACGAAGGTGGCGGTATCTCCATTAGAGTGCTTTGTTTTCCTGTCCTCTAGTCCTGGTTTTCAAATGGTTAGTAGCTTATTGACAAGTTACACAGTCAGGGAAAACATCAACTCATAAAGTTCTGCACATCATTTACCTCTAGTAGAATATCTCGTGATGTGATCTGCTTGCAGAGTTCTCTGGTATGTGGTATTACCTGTAAATTATTTGTACAGAGGCAAGGCAGACCACATTGGAAAGAAACTCAAGCTCAGACAGAAGTTTCCAGAATTTGATTCATATCAGCCCTGTACCACTCCAGGTGAGGCAGGAGAACTGACCCCCTCAAGGAGGTTCTTGCTGGGAGGAGGTGAGGAATGTTTAACAAAATCATGACAAATAAATGAAGGAGTTAAATGTGTGTGAATGTGGTGTCCATGCTAAACATGGATGTACCAAGTGAGGGTGCTTTCCTTCCCTCCGTGGGGAAAGTGGGACTGTTTCTGTCTGCAGAAGGTTGTTCCCAGATGAAGGGAGAAAAGCACATCAGCAGTAGAAGGCATTCTTACTACCCTGGAATTTTGTGGTGTTGCTGGTAGTCTGTTACGTTTGTCAGTAAATACGTACTGGGGCTGTAGGGACCGGACTGATCTGAAGTGGGAATTAAAACTGAAATACTGTGTATTCATATTAATTCCACAAACATTAGCAAGATAGCAATAGTGATTGACTTAATTGTCACTACAAGAATGAAGTGATTCATGTTGGCACATTAACAGAATTGATTTTGTGTATGGGATGCATTTTAAAAATGAAGGGGAAAAAAAGCACAATTTTTTTTCTTGTCTGCTGTGGGTCTTCAGATGCTGTAAAGTTTTCACCTTAGTGAGGTTGGCAGGAATTTAAAAAGTAGCAATAGCTACTTTCCAGTGTGGAGAAGCTGATGCAGAGCAGTGGTAGCATATGGTGCAGTCGGAGTGCTCCCTGGTGATTATCTGAGGCCAGTACCTGAGAGGTGGAGGGAGCCTGGGGCCACTGGTGGCAGCAGGCAGGTGAGAGCATTTACCAGATACAGGCTCCCAGAGGGAAAGGAGTCCCTGCTTCTCCTTTCACCCCGTGCTTGGCTCCAGTCCCTTTGTGGGCTGTGGCCCCATTTGTACATGTCAGGGATACTGAGGTCAAGGTTCTCTCAAAAGAAGCTGTTAACAGAGCAAGTATGGACAGGTGGTTCAACACTCATTTGTTTCACAGAGCTTGTTAAAAGCTCTCATTTCCTTCCACAAAGTCATGCTGGCAGAAAATTCTGTGTTAGGAACTTCATTCTATCTTTGCTTAAAATGAACTTACTTTGGTGAAGATTCCTTACCCATTAGTCTACAATGTGCTTCTTGAGCCCATAGGAAAAGCACAAGGAAAATTGCTATCCTTGTCCATGCAAAGCACTTTATAAGTAACACATGATCTCTGGGGTTTTTTTATTGGGGTTTGTTTGTTTGTAGTTTTGTTTTTCTTTTTTTGTTTCTGTTTTTGTTTTATTTTTTTTTCCCTGAGGAATGTGCAAGTTGTTTGGCTGCTGTTTAGAGAAGTCCTTTCAGGATGCATTTCTACTGGTTTTCTCGTTTGTTTGTTTCCCTCCAGATAGCTGTAGTAATGTGTGTTTATCTGTAAGAATTCCCAGGTAATGCCCATGAAAACTTTGAAAGAAGTGTAGTTTGTAGAAATAATTTGGATTATTTTTGGTTTTATCTTTTCCTTCAGGATTTTTTTCTGGATGTCTTGCATGCCATCAGAACCAGTCTTAAAGATGCCCTGTAGATATTTAGTGAATGGGGAAACAAGAACAGATGAGAAATGAGTGCATCCCTGTGTAGCAGTGGGATGAAGGAAGTAAACTGAAATGACCAATATATTCATGCCTGTTACCCTGAATTCCTTAAGCTCCTTTGTGGTGTCCCAACCACAGGCACACGCCATAGTATGGAAATGTGAGTACATCCTTCATGTGCACAGTCTGGGACAAACTCCTAGAGTCATACTGCTTCTTTTAGCTCTATAGTATATTTTATTTCATAATCATTTGCAAAAGTACCAGAATCCAGTCCCAGCTATTCATGTCTTTATCAACTGGGTACAGACCTTCCCCTCTGCCTTTCCTTTTTCATGCAGGTGACAGAGGCCTGTTACCTGTTACACCTTCCTGCTCAGTATGCGATTGTTTCCCCTGGCATATTTGCCAGAACTGCAACATTGTGGTGGAGCTCAAACCAAATGGCAGGAATATAGAGGCCAGGTTACTTTAAAAGTAACTGCTGTGTCACTTAAGTCCTACATAGCCCCAGATACAATTAGCCCAGTCATTTTTTTTCTTTTTCTGAACCCATGCAGGTCATTAAATGAATCCACCTCTGCTTTTTATGCTTACCCAAAATCATCTTTTCTTGTACTTGAATGCTGTAGCAGCTGATGATGATGCGGAATGTTTGAGGACAAATACAGTCATTTTACCATGGTGTCTTAGCATCACTTGGATTATGTGCTCATTAGAGGCAGAATTTGGCCTTTGTGACATAAAATGAGTAAAATTCTGATTGTTGATAAATATCAAGTCTTTCCGTAAATGCCCAAACTGGGGGAAAAGTACCCTGAAGATCACACATAAATAGTTTTTCTTCTGTGTTTGTCTGGTAGTGTAAATGCATCCAGCATTTTACAGAAGGCTGAGGGAAGCCAGATCCCCAGACACCTCACAAGAAGTACGAATTGAAGCTTTGATATCTGGAGGGGATAAATTTAGGGAAGAAGCATGTAGACATTTCACACTTTTGCAACCTCTAGATTTCATTCCCTTCTTGACCGTGAGTGCAGCGTGTGTAGCACAAACTCTTCATAGTACTGTAGACGTGTCCTCTGTTGATAAAATGTATCACCAGTCGCACAGTGGGACAGGCAAAGCTTCTGGGTACAGTCAAGTTAAAAAGCAGCTGCATTGGTGGACTCCTAGGGCATCACTCTGAAGGTGCTGAGTGTTCTGGCTTTCTGTGATGCATTTTACATAGAAGTTTATGAAACAAACTTTGTTTACTGCAGCCTTGTTACTGTACATTTGCACTTGGTGTTTGTTTTGGCATGCATTTGAAAGACTTTCTTCACTGCTTCATTACTTCATATCAACTTCATACCCACCATATGAAGTTCGGCCAGGGCAAGTACTGGATTCTGCACCTGGGATGAGTAACCCTGGCTGTGTGTATAGACTGGGGGATGAGAGGCTAGAGAGCACAAAGGGACCTGGGGTCGATGCCAAGTGGAACATTAGTCAGCAGTGCCCTGGCAGCCAGGAGGGACATCCCTGTCCTGGGGGCATCAGGCACAGCATCACCAGCCAGCTGGGCTGGGGCGGCCTCACCTCAAGGGCTGGGGGCAGTTCTGGGTGCCACAGTGTAAGAAAGACTATAACTATTAGACTATTACTAATAAACTATTAGAGAGTGTCCAGAGGAGGGCCATGAGGATGGTGAAGGGTGTGAAGGGGAAGCTATACGAGGAGCAACTGAGGTCTTTTAGCGTGCTCAACCTGGAGGAGACAGAGGGGAAACCTCACTGCAGTTACAACTTCCTCATGAGGGGAAGAGAAAGGGGCAGGCACTGATTTCTGCTCTGTGGTGACCAAGGACCCAAGGGAATGGCCTGAAGTTGCATATGGGGATGTTTAGGTTGGATATCAGGGAAAGGTTTTTCATCCAGGGGATGATCAGACAATAGAACAAGCTGCCCAGGGCAGTACTCACAGCACCAAGCCTGACAGAGTTCAAGAAGCATTTGGACAATGCTCTCAGGCACATGGGGTGATTCTTGGGGTGTCCTATGCAGGGCCAGGAGTTGAACTTTGATGACCCTTGTGGGTTCCTTCCAATTCAGCATATTCTCTGATGCTGTGATTCTTACCTAATAAGCTATCAGAAGAGCAGAGACAGATTGTTAAAATAAAAAAGTTTGCATTTAACTTTCAAGAATGCTAATTCAGAAGCTACTAAGTCAGCACCATGACAGCAGTAACTATGAACCTGTGGAAGGAGGAAGCTTTAAAAGCTGCAGAATACAGACTACACCAAGAGTGAATCAGATGCAAACTAACTTCTCTCTTCCATTTAGGAAAGAGAGCTACCAAGACCCTCTGTTCAATGGTTTACATAGGGATCCCCCAAAACAGTTTTTGTAGTTTGCCAAATGATCATGTGCCTTTGCAACCTTAAAAAGTACGACAGAATGTAAACCAGGTGCTTTGTAACTAGAGCAGTGTCTTTGGTTTACATCTGCTGCAGTAGTTTTGTATATAGCTATCCCTGTAGGTAGGTAGTTTGGAGTTGGTCAACTCCTGTAAAGGAGCATGGAGGGCAGAGAGCATTCCCCAAAATACCTGTTAGCATTTCAGAGCTAAGAATTGAAGGATACCAAATTTAGTTACAGTAAACCTGCTGCTTGAAATCTGTTCTATCAACAGGTAATGAGGTTCATTTAAATTAAAAGCAAGTAAGCCCTCCTTCCCTTCCAAAGACACAGAGATCTTGTTAAAGAAAGCTCCAAAGAGGCCTGAAGTTACACTCTTATAGCATCTTGGAATGAGATGGTAGATGGAGAATGAGAACTAGATGAGGAGAAACTGGTGGCTAGCATTCATGTAATCAAGGTTCACATATATCACACCATACAACTAGTTCCTTGTCCCAGAAAATGCAGTAGGTTTTGTTTCTGGAATGTCAGCAGGTTTCCTCATTGCTTCCCTGGGCCTCTTGCAGTTGCTGTTCAGTGATCACATCCCGTTATTGCACATGAACTGTGGGAGATGGTAGGTGTCTTGTCAGCTGAGGGACAGCCAGTAGGTGTGAATTTGATTTGTTCAAATTTCAAACTGGTTACATAGACTTCTTGCAGTACCTACATATCAGTGTCATATTTAACCTACTTGTCCATGAAGGACAGAATAATGGGATTGGATATTAATGCTTTTTCAGATATTTTCCTTTTCTTCCTTGGGGCAGGACTTTGGGCATAATTGTAACATATGAAGTTATGTCTAAATGCACAGTTCATATGAGATATCAGACCAATTTTAATTTGGGTTTGTTCCTTTTAGAAAACAAAGTGTTAAAGTGTTTTACTTATGTTCCAGGAACTGTCTGGCTTTCTACCTACCCCAAATTCTGCACTAAATGTACATATGATGGTTCTCTCTTTTTTTTTTTTTTTTTTTTTTTTGGGGGGGGGGGTAGGGGGGAGGTGGTGGTTTTTGGTTTTTTTTTTGTTGGCTTTTTTTTTTTTTTTTTTTTTTTTTTTTTTGGTTGGTTGGTTGGTTTTTGGGGTTTTTTGTTTAGGAACTTCTAAACTACCTAGTATTTGCTTCATAGCATCCAGCAGCAGTGTGTTCAGCTCCAGCTCACCCAGCCTCCTCAAGAGCCAACAGTGGCCTGTCCAGTCATTTTGTCCAGTTTGTCATGTTTGCAGCAGCTGTGTTTTAGAATAAGCCTTGTGTGACATTTACTTTTAAGCAAGTAAGCCACAAAAATAGCTTTTTTTTTTTTGGTTGTTTATTTGGGTTTGGAAAATGGTCAGGTTTTGGTTTGATAAGTGTCATTCTATGTTGCATTTGTGTATTCACCCTTGTTGAAAAGAAAATCCATCTGTGTGTTTGGGAGTTCAGAGAAATATTAGGAGAAGAAATGAAGCCCATAATCTGGGCATGGATGTTGGATCTAGGGGGAAAAATGGACCAAACTTGGGTGTTGAGTTATTTGGGGATGGTGGGGGGTTGTGAGGGCATAATTTAAATTAACTCTGTCTAAAATAAAATGTAAGTGCAATAAATGTGCTTTTTTATTCAAAGCTGTGAACCTTTAGAAAAAAACACAAAAAAGTCAACCAAAAAAAAAGCACATCATTCTTTCAATGAGCCTTGTGTCCTACCTGCCTCCCCTTCCTTCCCCCTCTCCACACTTCTCAACTGACAGAAACCTGACAGTGGCCAACTTGCATGTGTTGGCAACCCAAATTAACATTGCTGTTCTGATCTCATTGTTTGGACTGGGGAAAGTCCTGATTTCTTTTCCACTCTTGAAATCTTCTTGGGATCCAGTACTGCCCTGTGCCTCTAGAGCAGAGTCTGCCACTACCTGGGATGCATGAGCCAGTACATCTGCTCTGTGGTCATCCTGACTCCAAGTGCAGAGCTCCTCCTGGCCCTCCATTCCCCAGGTGGAACCCTCCTCTCCCCTCATTGTGGGTGTAGTGAAGGCTCTCCTGGGCTGGGCAGTGCCATTATTCTTGAGCAATTGCAAAAGGAATCAGCCATCAGCTGCCTGATCGGATCCCTTTTCCCTGCCCTAACACACACATGCAGGCTGGCCACTGTTGCCTTCTGTGACTGCCTTGTTTTGCAGGAGCAGGTGTGGGTGTGAGTAACCTGTTGTGCATTACTTGCACTGTCTCTCTTTCTTACTTGAGCACAGGCTGCTTTTCCTAGATTAGGAAAGGGGCACAGCTCTCCTGTGCTTCCCAGGAGAGTGCCATGCATTGAGCAGTGATGGAAGGGGTAGCACTCACTGGTTGGACCCTCTGGGGGAGTAAGAGAGGACTGGCTTGTTTAAAGTTTATAGATACCCAGATCTATATCCTTTAAACTTTATTATTTTTATATATAGTCAAGACAATGGCATTACCTCATAATACAGAGGCTTGTTTATGAGAGACAAAGTACATAGTAAGGAGAGGAAAGGGAAATTTATATACAGATTTGATTTCTTTTGTTTGTTTGTTCCTTAGTGCAATGAAATGTATGTCCCACCACTTTAAACTCTGTGCTAACACATTCCTTTCAGCTGTATTCTTTTTTTTTTTCTTTTGACCACCAGAGGTTTGCAAGGGGCTTATGACTGCAAAGTAGAAGGTCCAGTCTGGTTACTTAAAAAAAAAAAAAAAACAAAAAACAACCCATTGTGTTAGTAGATTTCCATAGCTGCTTTTTAAAATCTACAATGGAGTAATTGTTTTGAAACTTGTATTTATTTTTAATTCATAACAAAATGTTTATTTTTGGTTTCCTGTTAGGTAGGTCATGGCAACTCCCCTTCGTTCCTTCTCGTTTCCCCTGTAATTGCCAATACAACTTATTTTTCTTGTTTGTTCCTTCTCCCTTTACTTTTGTTGTCCCTTCATTTGTACTTTGGAGTTTTTCTCATGTAAATTTGTACAATGGGAAATATTGTCCAGTTTGGTTAGAGAGCATGGAGACTTAAAACATATTAAAATTTGATAGCTGAATTCAGATTGAAGAAAACTATTTCAGTGTAAAGTTATTTAAAGAACTCTGTATTATATGAAAGGCAAAAAGTTCTATGTACTTGATGTGAATATGAGAATACTGCTATAATAAAGATTGACTGCATGGAAAAGTCTGAAGGAGATTGTTTATTGTGTCATGCATGACTCCTCTCCACGAAGCTGGAGGGGTGCAAATCAGGTGGTTAAGGGGATGAAAAAGTTACTTCAGGGTATAACTCTGGAAGGGGAAGAGAAGGAAAAATATAAAATCAAGGGACTCCTGCAGTGTAACCCCCCCTCCCTTCATCTTCCTTAAGCTGCACCACTGCCTCCTTGACTGCTGTGCTGAGCCCTGAGGCATTTTTAATATTCTGAACTTCTATAGACCCAAGGGGAGTTTTCCTTCATCCTGGGAAAAGCCTGGCACCAACTGGTCTGGGCTCTCTCCTGGGTAAATTCTCCTGCTTCTATGGAAATTTCCCCTCAGCTCTTCATTGGTTAGTTGGCAAAGCCTTTATTAGTAAGACTGTTACCTGCCATGCACTCATGGACCCTATTTCTTGGGGCAAACACATTCTCTATCAAGCAGGCATTACAGAAGCTCATGTGTACCCAAGTACTGCAACTTTAAAGCTGTCATGGTCATTTTCCAAAAATTCTACTTAAAATAGAAAATAATACACTTTAGCTTAGACTTTGTTTACATTTTTATTGACATAAGGACCCAGGAGCCAAAGATTTGGTTCCAGAGGCCTCAATTAGTTCCAGGAACCTGAAAATAACAGAAGAAGAAACTGAGAACCTTTTCACTCATCGTTTTCCCACCATGCAGAGCAGAAGAAGGACCTCCTCAATGCTGCCTGCAGGAGTAGTTGAAGCTTTTGGTTTAGAGCTGTAATGTGTGACACAACAGCTTAAAAAAGACTGGGTAAGTAGAGAAGTGGAAACAAGCAAAAGCCTCAAACGTTTAAGGGGGCATCTGGACAGATCTCTCTACAAACAGAGCATGTCTTCGAAGTTAGATAATTCAGAACTGGTACCAGGAAAGCTACAACCCCTAACAAAGTCGGTTGTTACAGTGCAGGCTTATACTGCCGAAACAGGGCTACCTGGTCTCAGGCAGCCGAGACACGTGTGTGAAGGCAATGAGCAGTGCGGACACTGCCTCCTGTACCGCAGAGGTTGGGGCACGTTTCCCCTGGGCAGTGCTGGAAGCAGGGCCCCTACAGAGGCACCAGCCGGCGGCACAGCCGGGCGCGGTGCCCGGGGCTGCACCGCACCCGCGGGCCG
>WBNO01033396.1:36104-57505 GCA_013400575.1 Peucedramus taeniatus
CGGCCCGCAGCAGCCGCCCCGCCGCTCGGCCCAGAGCCGCCACCACCATGGCCGAGCCCAATGTCACCCGTACCGCCCAGCAACAGCCCCGCCGATTGGCGAGACCGCCGCCTTCCGGGGCGGAGACAGCCCGCGGCACTGAGGTATCCCGGGAAACGGCGGTATCCCGGGAAAGGGAGGGTGTCTCGGGGCACGGGGATAGCACGCACTGCCCTCGCACATCCACCCCTCACTCCCCTCAGTACTCGGGAGCGCCGGAGCGGCACCAAGGGCGGGTTCTTCCTGAGCTCTCCCAAAAGTTGGCATCGCCCACGGGGGGCGCAGAGCGGGCCGAGCTCCCCAGCCGAGCCGCTGCTTTTTGGAGGGACGGGAGGAGAAGACGGCTCCAGCTGCTGGTGCTTAAGGAAGGGGCGAAAGGAGCGGCGCGTCCCTCTGTCCAAGCCTGGACAGTCTAGCCCAGGCAGTCTGGTTGTGGAGCAGCGGGTCACGGGCGGCGTCGTCCGCCATGGCGGGGCCGGGGTGCGGGACTCGCCCTCGGGGCCGGGATGAGGGACTCGCCCTGGAGGTCGGGGTGCGGGACTCGCCCTCGGGGCCGGGGTGTCGCGAAGGAAGCAGCTGGTGCGGAGCCTCTTCCCTCTCTCTGGGCCGGCTGCCGGAGCGGGAACGCAGGGGCGACGCCTCGGCATAGAAATAGCGAGTACAGAATTACCACCTGAGCATCTTGAGAGAGTTGTGTTCTTCTTTTCCTTTTTCCCTCTCTCGCAGGTGGTACAGCCGTGCGTCTGCCTGCTTATTACTTGCTCCAGTGTTCCTGGAGCTGCAGCCTGGTTTCAGTCCCGGCACTTTGAGGAGGATGGAAAACCCATCCTGCCCGTGGGTGGCTCTGTTCACCGGTATATGCCAGAGCAGGGGTCAGAGGAATTCTGCCAGCTCCTTGTGGAGAACCAGTTGCATCCAGTAATGCATGTGGTGTGCCTTCTGGGACATTGAGGTGATCATGAGAGAAGCAAGCAGAAAATAATGGAGAAAGTACCCAGAGTATCAGGGGGGTCCTTTCAAGGAATCCAACACTCCCGTACTCCTCCTGACAAGGTATGATGCCAATGTAAGATTAATCTACACTTGTAGTTCCTCCTGAATCTTTATTGGATAACACTCCACAAAGAACTGGAGAAGAGTTTCTGTGACCCTCTTGAAGGTATTTTAAATAAGTAATAATATCTTCTCCATTTGTTAACACCCCAAACACCTGACATCCTCAGCTGAAGCAGCAGTGGATACCCTTCCTAATTAAGGAATTTTAATTTCCCTCCTCATCTGAGCCATTTTCAGCAGCAGTTTACAGGGAATAGCAGCAAACTTTACAACCAGTTTTTACTTGCCATGTGCAAGTGCAACCTGTTGCAACCTGCTCCATACCAATTTTTTTTTTCCCATAAAACCTGAATGCTTTGATACAAAGTTCATAGTTTTCATAGTTTTATTGCCAGCTCTGCCTTCCAGCTGCCTTCTATTTTGTTTTTCTGCCTTCTTGCAGTCCCTGGCATTCTGTTCCCTTTGTCCTTGTTCTCAAGCATCCCACTATTCCCATCTTGTTCAGGCTGGTTGTCTCCACTGCTGGCTTTGACCTGCAGAGGCAACTTTGTCCCCCTACACTGAACCCCCTCTTTCTTCACTCTTCCTTTACTTCAGGTCCTTTCATTGACTTTTCAGCTTTGCGTGCCTGGGGAGCTTGGAAGCAGCAGCAGTGCACACATGGCCACTGGCTGCCCACCCCTGCTACACACCTAGCAGCTGAATAGAAACCACGTGCAAGAGGGGGTTTATCAAATAGTTCTTGGGGGTTTTTGTTAATATTCCTTCTTTCCAAACTTAGTTTCTCAAAATCAAAACCATCTGTGATGAATAAGCAGCATAGTACCACAAAATATGGTGGAAGAATTAGGAAGAGAAGTAATAAACTGAAAGTAAATTTCACCTTTGTAGACAATATTCCTGTTTAAGAATTTAAGTGTTCAAAAATCATGCTCATTTTCTGCTTCCATCTCCTCCTTCCCCCTTCCAGGTAAGCTCCACATCCATCTCACATGTCCAGTGCTGCCACACACCTAATAAAGATTCCTGTAGCTCTCTGCTGCCAAGATGTCCAATAACACAGTAAGCTCATGATCTGTAGATGGGTCACTGGAAAAGCAGAGAAGAAAAAGCTGGGAAACAAAGACAGTTACTGCAGGGTGGGGGTTTTGTTCCATGTTGATTTAGTTTGTTTGCACTGCAGTAAGTTGCAGAGTATCTGTTGCTGAGCTTTCCATTACTTCTTGTATTTTTGTTTTCCACAGCTGTCGTATTTGTGCATGGATCCCAGGTCCCTTTTGCATGCCCTTGATACCCTCAAGCAAAAGGAATTTCATTGGTTCATCCCTGGAAGCTTTCCGTGTCCTGAGGGGGGCTCATGTGCTGGCAAGGAGAGAAACTGATGGCTATTACTACCTGGGCCACATTGTCCAGGAGGTGAAGGTAACTGTTTATTGGGAGCTTGGCTGTAAGAGCATGTGTTTTTTCTCTGTTCTTCCCATACCTCACCAATCCCAAGCCCTTGCTGTGTGTGGTGGTCCTCCAGTGTTGCAGTGCACTTCATAGCCACTGTTGCCTCCCCACACCCTGTTTGCATCTGTTACCTGGTGATGTCTGGTTGTTTGCTGTGAGGAGTTCTACAAGTAAGAACAGCCTGGAGACCAATCTGCTTTTGTAGTTATAATGAGTTTTTATTCAGAGACAGACAAAACAGGTCCCTTATCCCTGTTGTCTACTTTTGTCCAGCCTAGCAGTAGTGTTAGTTAGCTAAACAGTAGCTAGTAATCCAAAATGTTTTTCTTCACAGTTCCACTTCCTCTTTACCAAACTGAAAGCTTTCCTCATTCTTTTCCATCTGTGTTTCTGGGAATTGCAAGACTGTTTTGAATGCCAGATGGAAAATCCCCCCTGCATGTTTTCTTTAAAAATCCAGTTCATTTTGCAGTTTAGTTAAATAAATTTTAGTGCAAGTATATGTGTGGATGTCTGTGAGCTTTAGTATGGGGTCGAACAGATTGGGATGGCTATAGGCACGAGTGACATCAGCTGGAGTAGGAGCTGACAGTACTGTTTGTGTAAGTGCACTCAGATCTGCAGAGAAGGCTGAGATTCTGGCAATAGATCTTGCCCTCACTTGCTGCTGAAGGCTTCAATTAAAGTATTTAAATTTATGACAATTGTGACTTTTTATTGCTTTGTTACCCTTCTGATTGCTGAAGGATTGTTTGTTAACCTTCTGATTGTGGTGAATTACAACATACAGTTTCTTTTGGCTGCTCTTCTTTTGGTGGGAGGTTTTCCTGGTAGAGTTTTGCCGTAGCCTGCTAGTTGTGTTCTTACTAAAAACTAACTCCAAAGTGAAAGGAAGAAAAAAACCTGTCAGCCCCTAAAGCCCCAGCTTTTTATTTACTTTTAAAGTGGTATGGACACAGTACAGTGAAACCCTGGTAGAAGAAGAAAGCTGCATTCCCAGATCACATTCCACTTCCTGGGATTTCTGCCACTTCCCTCTTAGCACTTAAGCTTGGCTGTTAACTGGACCTTGCAAATTGCCTTGCAAACCACATGTTTTACTCTTGCAGGGCTCCAGGGCAGGCTTTTTAATTGAGTTTGACCAAAGTCATGCTCTGAAGGGCAAGGCCCAGCATAGGCAGCAGAAAACCCCTCTCTATGACATTCTGCACTATGAAGACGCCCGGCGACAGCCTCTTGCTCCAGGGGACAGAGTCTTGGCACCATGGGAGGCTCCAGGCAAACGTTTTGGCCCTGGCACTGTGCTAAGGATCGTGGAGAGCACAGAGGCACCTTTAGGTACTGAGTATTTTGGTTTTCTTAGCAGCACTGGACTTGCCATAGGTGCTGGGCACTGCAGGGAAGAGAACAGGCTCCAGCATGGAGAATTCACCTCCTGCTGCTTGGGTTCTCTTCATCGTGTTTTTATTGTTGGCACTAAGCCACTTTTTCAGGGTCAGAATTAATGCAGCTCACAGAATTTGCCTTTGCTTTGTTCTGTGGATGAAAACTTCCTAAAAAGTTAGGGGTTGGGGGTACCATCTTCCCAACACAAGTCAAAAAACATTCCTGACCCTCCTGAGGATCACCTGATTCTCTGTTAGTCTGCTTTCCTGCTATTTCAGGGTAAAATCCCACCTGCTGTGGCAAGTGAGATTTTTTTATAGCTGCTGTCTCCTCACAGGAAATTCAGGAGAAAGTCAAATTTTAAACTTGTAAAGAACAAAATCATGGAATTTGTTACAGAATTGGTGCGAAACACAAGTCATTACTTTTACCTCCTGCTCTCTATGAGAGAAATCACACAGATTGACATGCTGCTAATACATTACTTGCCTTTTTTTTTTTTTTCCCAATATGCACAGCACACAGTGAAAGAGGAGTGCTTGTGAATTTCTGGAACGGGCAGACTAAGGAGGTGTCTTCTGCTCAAGCCCTGCGGATTCCCCTGCCCCTAAGCGAACGCATCATCCTGGAGCTGCAGATGCCTTTAGCAGCCAGGCAGATGGTGGTAGATTCAAGCTTGGATTACCCATACCTTGTGGCACCGGGTTATAGAGCCTCAGGGCACTACAGACAGGGTCACCTGGGCCTGGATTGCTGCCCAGGGGCTCTGTGTTCCACTCATTCCTGTGCAAAGTGCAGCTGGGGGTGTACCTCGCTTCCCCAGTGCTACCTTGGAGCCTGGGAACCCACACAGCCTGCAGAGTGCAAAGTGCAGCAGGAAAACACCTTCATCCCGGGAGCAGGCCTGACTGAAGAAAACCTCAGCAGGAAAATAGAACAGGAACTGTCTGAATTGAGGATTGCATCTTCGGAAAGTGCTTCCAGAGAGGAAGAGAGAAAAGAAGAGAAGAGATTGGAGACAGAAAACATTCCAAAAGATGTTAGGTCTTGTTCGGAAGAGGACCATGAGGTTATAGGAACTGAGAAGGTAAAAAGTGCTTCACCCTGGTTTTTCTGTTAAAATATGGTCTGCTGTTTGTATAAATATCTGCTTTGTTACTTCAAATTTACTACCCTTGGTATTAAGTGTAGTAATAAGGGTAACTACCCTACCAAGCAATTACTAGAGGTTTAAGGCCTGGTCCTTAGGCCTTCCTGCTAAAGAATGGGGAGGCTTTGCACTGCATTCCTTTGACTGTGGTAAGAGCTATAATCTGTCATTGTCCCTGGCTGAAGCAAGCTTCTAGAACCTCTTCCACGGATGCAGGATGTGAGAAGTGTTGCATAGCCCAGTCCCTCTACATTTTGCTTCTGTGTGAAGGAGGCAAAGGCAGGAAAAGGAAAAAGTGTCAGAAAACTTGACACTGAATAAGAATTACAGTAGGGATTGTTCCATACCAAGGCAGTCTCTTGCATGATTCTTTTAACATACTTCTCCACCCTGTTAGAGGTGTCCCCTCTCCCCGTCAAGGACCACAAGAGACTTAGGTAGTCCTCAGCAGCTGATTTGGTGCTTGTGAGCAGGGCACTGGATGAGGATCAGTAAGGAGGAGGTTCACGTGCACCAGCTACTGCCACACTTATCTCCATTGCTCTGCAAGGGCTAGAATCCAAATTCTGGCACATGCCAGAAGCAGGGGTGTCTTTCAGCCAGAGCTCCTCTGGCCCGAGGTCCCCAGTTTGGACCCTTTCAGGCAAAAGTACTTTAGGTCATTTGGAGACATAGGGAAACTCGGGAAGTTATCAGAAATTACCTATGGGTTGTTTCTTTAGTAAAGACTCTCCCAGAATTTGGTTTTTTCCTTCTCTCTTCAGTTACAACTTAAGATCTTATGCTGTAAACTCATTAAATAAACCTATTCTTTTCCTTACCAGGTCTGGATTATGGTTGCATTTCTTGTTATTTCTAGGGCCCTCAGAGGGAGATGGCTCATGCTGTGGTTGATGCTGCTGTTAACACAGACAGCTGGTTAATGGAGACAGATCACAAGGAAGAAGCAGAGAGCAGACAGCAGGCTGCTGAAACTGAAGCTAATTTTGAACATGAGCATGGTATTGGAACTGTAACTCTTACCCAAACGTAAGACTTAGCACATAATATCAGTGCGTGATGGCATCATGCAGAACAATGGATCTGTCACCATAGTTCTTGGTGCTTCACAAGAAAATACCATAATGCCATCTTTATATATAGGTATTAATGGTGTTATGGCTTGAGAAGTTACTCATCTTCTCTCAAAGTGAAAGAATTTTCAGATGGAAGTTGAGATTTTTTGGCTTTTACAGCTCAGCTACTGCAGTAGCAGCTTTTGGGGATTTTAAACCTTATATAGAGCTCGGTATAAATAAAAATTTCCTTACTTTAAAAATTAATATGTAACATTAACTGTGACTGTGTACAGCAACAAGATTTTACCAGGACTTTTCTGCAGAACAGTCCTCTTAGCTATGCTGAAAATTATTGCGTTATAATGTCACTGAGTAGAATTTTGTTCCCTTAACAGCTAAAAGGGGCTGGATCATGATTTTGATCAATTTGTTGCTGTTCTCAGCTTTGTGACAATTGCAAACATCTAAGAGAGGATTCTGAAAGCCTGAAGCTTTCTCTATTATTGCTTTGTGACACTGCTAGAAGAGGGAGAATGAAAAGTCAAACAGGAATTCACATTTCTTCCCAGCTGGTGTTCCAGCATCCTTCCATGCAACAGCTGCCACTCAGGTCTGCCCTGTCCTTAGCAGAAAGGTGGAAGCAAACTGCTCCTGTTTTCAGTTCCCCAAAAGTTGTGTTAGCAGGGTTGTGCCCATGCTAATGTTTCCTGTCTTTCAGCAGGATGTGGAGCTCAGGCATTGCCCTATCAAAAGATTTGTCATTTTTACTCATCTCAGAGCAGTTTGTGCCAGTCTGTAAGATACCATGTAAACAGTCCTTTAGCCTGAGTTGCTGTAAGAAGTGCCAGGCAAAACTCAGTTTCCTAGGCAAAACTCTTGTCTAAAAGCAATGGCAAGCTTGTTTCTGAAAAGCTGGAACCTCTCTTTTGGACACTAAAAACTGTCCCACTTCCTCATAGGAAAATGTTATAAAATCCTTGCTTGAATATATTTCATATGAGCACATATTTTGTTCTTTTAATTTTCTTTCTTTTTATAAGCTTTCTATATTCTCATATGTCCTTTCCCTAATTTATTTGAAAGGCCTTTTTGAGTCCAGAGTGGCAGAAGCTCCAGTCCAGCATTCCCAGAGGAGCCCTTCCCTGGGAAGCAGTGCATTGGTTCCTTTCAGGTGCCAGAGTTTCTTTGCCCAAGTGAATCAATCACTGGAGAAGGACAGCCTGACCATCAGATCAGCCCTTCATGTGCAGAGACCACACAGTACCACCAACCTGCTGGCTGGGAGAGCTGCACATCTCCCAAATTTTCTGAAGGACAAAAACATCACAGTGAGTATCTGGTCCAAACCAGGTTTAGTTTTTAGGATGAGGAGATTTGTTTATGTCATGTGAGAATGTTCTCTCCTTTGATCTTTCACAAAGGTTTTTGCTGCAACAAAAATGATCCCTGTGTAGAGTAATGGTTATGCATAAATAGAAACTTGAGGACTCCCACATAAAAACTTGGGAACCCACATTATGCAGGACAGGGCACTTGTGGTATTTTTGCTCAGCACTTTTGACAGAGTGTTTTTTTATGTTAGATCCAATCTCTTCTGGATAAGCTTCTCAGCCAGCTCTACTAGATAGCAAAAAAAACAAAAAAAACAAAACAAAACAAAAAAAAACAAAAAAAAAAAAAGAAACAAAAAAAAACACCATTCCTCTTTTACAGATACTGAAAGCAAAACAGAGAAAGTTAAGTTTAGGCAGTCTTCTGAGGCCCACAGCAAAGAGTGCATGTTAGGGCGGGGGTGGAACTAGAAGTCTCCTGATCCTTAGGCCAGTACTTTACCTGCTGGAAAACATCATTTGTTCACCTCCCACCTTCAAAACACCTTTGATTCTTTCTTTGATCTTTCCTTGTGTGTGTCATTAAACACACCCACAAGGTACATTTTTTTGCTAAGAATAGCAATACACTGGAGAACAAAGCTGTTTACAGCCCCTGGGAAGCCATACAGATCAATGTGTTAAGAGAAGCCAGTCAAAATGCTATGTAAGACTGGCAGGAACATTATTTGAAAGTCCTGTAGTGTTTTCCAGCTTGTGGCATTCAAGTTGTCCCCAGGAAAGCACTGGAAGGAGACATTCTGTTTGCAGAGGAGCATCTGATAGCAGGAGCATGCTAACTGCTAACTGTACCTGGGAATAGTTCGAAGGAGGATGCATTTGACAGAGGAAAATATTTTGGGGGAATTCTGTTCCAGCCCCAAACAACTCTAGCAATGTAAACTGGAACACATGTCTAAAGGGTCGTTGGTGTTTACTTGCACTTACCTCATAAAGGGCACTGTAAGGAGTACAAAAACAAATAAATATTTCACTATGTCTGTGAAAAGAGGCCTTGTAGGTGCTCCTTCATCTCTGTACATGGCACAGTGCATTTAAAAACACAAATCAGCAACACTACAGCATTGAAATGAAGCTGCTGCTGAAGAAAACACAAAGACTGCTTGAGCATGGATAGAAATCTCAGAACACAAAAGATGAAGAGTTGGAACACCTGCAGAGAACTCGGGAATGTTCTGGGTTTGGCCAGAGGGGGGCAGGTATTTCTCTTGCTAATAAAGTCTAGGAAGGAATATATAATATGTTTTGTGGTCAGAACCTGGATTTTCCATCCAATCCAGAAGTTGACCCAAAAACTGGGGAGTTTTAAGCATTGGCTCAACATCAAAATAGCACAGCCTACTGACCTATGGAGAACTCTTAAGACTGGATTTTCAGGCACCTCTTCGTTGATTAAGCCTAATGTTTTCTACAGGTTTTAGGATCATCCTCAGTATTTTCATGGATGGGAATCAACACTACAGTATTTGTGAGCCTTTTTAGCTTCTAGGCCTCAGGAGTGACATTAAAATTGGGCTGTTCTGGTTTTGTGTGTTTACAGTTTGCATTAGAAAAATATACCGTTGAGACTAAGGGCTCAGTTTGCTTTTTTTCTCGTAGAAATCAATCTGTAGTGGTGCATCTCAGAAGAGATGGAAAGAGCTGGACTTCAGCAGAGCCAAGATTGAGCACAAAAGGTGGCAAGAGGAGCAGAGGCAGCTGAAGAGGGAGCAGCAGCAAGAGGCAGATGGCACCCAACATCAGCTGCGCAGGGACAGCCAGAGGTGATGCTGGGAACTGACTGCTTTGTGTGCTAGATATTGGAACATATCTAGATATTGGAACATTTCTGCTTCCTGCTGCTCTCCTTCAGTCCCTGCACATCCCATGTTGTGCTTTTTGCTGGGCTCTGCAGAGGGGTCACAGTAGTTCCCTGCTGGGAATAAAATCAGCGCTTGAGGTGTGAGTGAGTCTGTACACAGCATTATCTCCAAGGGCAAATTCCCTTCAAAAGTGCTGACATCAGGCACCAGCCCATTTGGGGCTTTTGCTACCTCTGTTCTAAACACAGGTTTAATCCTCATAACCTAACAAAGAGTCCTGGAATATTAACAGAGATTGCCAAAATATCTGCTTTGTGTCTTATGAACTGTCTTTATTTTTTATTTCTCTTTCTTTATGAGAAATTTGAGAAATTTTGTTTTGGAAACAGGCAGTGATTGCGTCAGAGAACATTGCAAGGGCTGGAGAAACAGCTGGAGCACAAAGAGAGAGCTTTGCAGCACATGGCACTGCTCCAGGCTGCTGGGGCTGAGAGGAGCAGGAAGGAATCCCTCTTTCAAGAGGAGGAGAGGGAGAGAAAGGCAAGGCAGAGGCTTCAGTTCTTAAAGACACAGTGTTTGCAGAGAGAGGAGTTGCAGGCAGAAAGCAAGAAAAGGAGCTGTGGACAAGAGAAAGAAAGGCTGGTAAGAGCAATTCCAGAAGTTATTTTCCTCTTCTGCCATGTTTCCAGCAATGTCAGTATCTGGAGTATTTGTATATTTCACCTGTTTTACATCCAATATAACTGTATCATTTAGAGATAGAAAAAGGTAATACTTTTTTGGCATGTGTATAAAGATGAAAAGTGGAAAGTAAAATTCCTTATCTCTGCGACAAAAGAAGTCTTTCTGCGTGCAAGGAATGAATTTCCATAGATTATATCCATTTCTGACTAGTGAGAATCATAGTACTGTAGGATGATTTGGATTGTGTACGTCTAGTCCTGACCCCCTACTGTGGGCAGGGACACCTTCCACTAGACCAGACTGCTCAGAAACTCCTGTCCAGCCTGCCAGGATTGGGGCAGCCACAGCTTCTCTGGGCAACCTGTGCCAGTGCCTCTCCACTCTCACAGGAAAGAAGTTCTTCCTAGTATCTAAACCTACTCTTTTCTCAATTTAAAGCCATTCCCCCTTGTCCCATCACTCCACGCCCTTGTAAAAAGTCCCTCTCCAGCTCTTGTAGCCCCTTTAGGCAATGGAAGGTGTTCTAAGTTCTCCCCAGAGCCTTCTCTTCTCCAGGCTGAACAACCCCAGCTCTCTCAGCCTGGCTCCGTAGCAGAGGTGCTCCACCCCTCTGAGCATCTTCATGATCCTCCTCTGGACTCACTCCAGCAGAGCCATGTCCTTATGCTGGGGGCCCCAGAACAGAGATGAAAAGTGAGGATGAAATTTGGCATAAAGGCTGACTGTACAGCTTTGAACATCTTTATGTTGGAGTTGCTGAGGAGCAGAATGCAGTCACGGCAGGAAGTGCTGGAACAAGAATCCCAGGAGCAGTACAAACAGCAAAACCAGGACCAGGCTGCCAAAGTGAGAGTGTTCCAGAGGAGAGTTCTCATCTGAAGATGGAAAAAGAAAGCCAAAAACTCCATGCCCTCCAGCAGTACCTCAGGGAACAGAACCTCCTGCTGATCCGGGCATCCCTGCTTGCATAAGGAAGCTGCACAGTGGGTGAGCAGGGCCCAGAGCAGTGCACAGACCTGCTGTGTCTTGTCAGCTGTGAGTCAGGGTGCCAGAGCAGAGTCGTGGCAGGTGGCATTAGGATTCCTGGAGATGTTTCTAATCTCCCTTTCACTGCAGCCAGAGTGCATTTCCACTGCTCTTTCACCTGCCTTTCCTCCTGGGGTCACTGGCTTCCCCTTCCCCTGAGAGGGAGCAGCAGGGCACATCTAGAGGCACTTTTCTGCATCAGAAGGGAGGGGTTTTCTAGGGCACTGCAGTGTGGTGAGTGGAGGTGTCAAAGGAGAGGAGAAGGAGGTTGAGCTTGTCACATCCTGAAGTGCTCCCTCTTCCTCACATCATCTGCGGTACAAAATGTGCTGATCAGCTCTGGGTAATGAGAAATTTCAGACGGGTATTTAGGAAAGGAGAATGGACATGGCACAATTTATTTTCTGAAACAGTCAGAGCTATATGGAAATATCTTTATTTTACACAGAATTATGCTAAAATTAATACAATATATGTGATACCTTGTTTAAAGTAATGCCCAGAACCAGACTAGATACAAAATTTAAATTCGGTGTGACATTCTGTGTACACTTAGAAACATGATACACATTTTCTGGCACATTATAAAAATTTATGCCCCTTACTAGAATACAGCACCAGTGATATGGGCAGTTTCTTTAAAAAAAAAAAAAAGTAAAATTAAGAAAACTTGTGTCAGACTGCATTCCTCAAGGGATGATGGAGGGGCTATGCCTTCAGCTTTTCCCTGAAAAGACAAAGTTAAGTCTCTCATCCAGATGTTTACAAACTACTCCAAGACCTTAATAGCTAAAATGGATATTTTTAAACTTTAGGATCCATAATGTGCATGAGCCATCCTGAGATTTTTACTTAAAGAAAAAAAAATAGGGAAAGGGAAGGATGAACTTAAGTAGAAGGTAAAGGCTTTAGCAAACAAAACGTCAGAGTTAAGGTCTGAAAAAAATGTAACTTGCTTCAGATTATGGAAACTAGATGTGAGGGACAGTTTTGCATTTTACACATGAAATCCCATCATTTTGAACAGTTTCCACTCTGTTGAGTGTCTGGAAAAGTTGGTTGGAATTTGCTCAGCAAGAACATGGATGGTTGTGCCCCAGACCTGGCACACACCCTACTGAGGGAATGTGGGTGCTGGAGGCACATGGAGATTTTCTTTAGGGTAATGTTTGGGGGGTTGCTTGCTTCTCATCTTGTTTAAGTTCTCTTTTACATAAAATCTTGTGCTGGTTAGGACGATGCTCTGCCTGCTTATGACTCTAACTAGACTTAAAGAAACAAGCCTAAAACTTACAAGGTGTTAAACTCTACTCCTGCTTTTATCCTTATGCACTTGGAAATGGAATATGCAGTGATTAAAGGAAAGTACATGAAATATACTGAGCTGCATCTAAACTTATTTTTCAGACTTAATTTTTATGCTATTAATCATTACTTTATAATCACTATAAAACAGCAGATTGTCTGCTGATGCACTTTCTCTTCATTGCTTAACCACCTGAGAACAGACCACTGCAGAGACCCTGCTCTACTGCTATTTAACACAAGGTAGGTCTGGGAATATATTTAGTACCACACTATTTCCAATCATTCATGGACTGTATCTCTCACTATTAAAATGCAGCCATAAAATAATTGTAATACTGCTATTAAAATAACTGTCTGTAAATGCCATGTGTAATCCAGCTCTTCTGCTGGCTTTATTTGATTTTAAACATTCACAGTGTGGTTTTGATCCATCAGGAAAATGCTGGGACTCTGTTTTGAAACCTGCTGGAAAAAACCCCCAAAGTATCTGCATATCAGTTAAGGTTTTGAATGGAGTGAAACCAGGGGAGCACCAGGGAGGGTAGTAGAGAAAATCACACCGATCGGAAAAAAAGAAACCTCTTAAGTTTCAGAAACAGAAAAATTAAGACCAGGACAAATATTCCCAGAAGTTGTTTTTTATTATGAAATTAGGTTTTTCTGCCTAGGTAGATATTTTATTATGCTGTTTATAATCCAAACTCCTATCACAATGTACTAGAGTACAGAAGTTTGAAAAAAAATTTAAATGGTCTGGTTTTGTCATGCAAAATGACTAAGAGCAGACTGCTACATGCAGGATGTTAGGACACTTCTACAATAAAAGTAGAAGTTAAAAGTACAAAATACAGACAGGTTTATTGGCTTTTTTCAGCCTGAATGTGTTGCTTAGGTGATGCTAGAATGTAATTTCTCATACCACAGTGCAGGTAAGTCAGTAAATTAAATATTTAACCTGATATATTTTAAAACAGACTTGGTCAATTAACATCTTTTTGAAGATGTTTTTAAAAACTACCAGAGCACATTAGCTCTTAGAACTGTGCAATGAGTGAGAGATGTCCAATTGTGCAAATTCTTCCTGCTTTCTGGAACAGACCTTCTGATCATCCCATGCCTGGTGCTTGGCTGAAATGACTGAAGGCAGCATTAGTGGAGGGCAGCCACTGCTCACCACATCCCTGGGGTACCCGTGGCTTCTCACCTTCAGCTTCCTCTGTGTCAGCTCACAGGCAGCACAGGTAACCTTCCAGAGGGAGAGGGCAGCAGCCACAGGAGTCTATTTGAGGGCAGAAGCTGCAGTTTTGATAAGCACTGGCTTAGCTGCCTCCAGGATGTCCAGTTCAGGGTCCAATGAACGTCCCAATCCTTCCAGAACCATGATGGCAAAGATGATGGAGGCAAAATTGCTCTCGAGCTTCACCTGGAACAACAGACTGAATGGACTCAGTGGACATTTATTTTCTTCTGCACCCTTTCAACCAAGGTACCAGCTCTGCCTAAGCTGGGAGGGAAGGGAAGAGGCTGGGGAGAGCATTTGCACACCTGAAACTATAGTGCAACTCCACCAGTTGGACTGTGCAGCCCTGTGGCTGACAACCCCAGTTCAAGCTACCATTGGTCTTTTGATTTCCAAAGTTGTTTGCAACTGCGAAAACTTGTCCCCTCCAGATAATCAGCTGTTAAGAGGTATCTGTAGTCTAAGGGACTATAAAAAAGGTAGGAAAAACTGTGTTACAAAAATACTCCTTTTAGTAAACAATATCAACCATTAAAGGAAGTATTGAGACAAAAAAAAAAAAAAAAACCCAAACAAAAGACCCCTCAGAAATTTGGCTTGGCAGAGTGTGTATAAGACCTGAGAAACAGCATGCCTGCAACACTTGGATGCCTTTCTGCAGTTCCTCTCCTAGCAGTTTGTTTCAGAGTCAGTCCCCCTCCTTGTTAGCCCCTCATGTTCCTAGTAGTTCTCCCTCCCCAGAGGAACTTCCAGCTATTAAAGGCAGACAGGGACAGGACCTCACCTTATGGGTCATCAGTAGTTTGAAGACACTGGAGAGGAGATTTCCCACCTGAAGCTGGAATACACAAGGAGAATTTAACAGCTGATCAAAAAACCTTTTTGTTTCAGTTTTCAGTGAAAAGCTGGACTGTATTGCAGGTAAGTGGGACTGTTACAAAGTGCACTTGCCTTGCCCAAGGCAATGGTGTTCCCCCGGACCTTGGTCACAAGCTCTGCCATCTCAGCCTTGAACTGCTCGATGTCCTGGCACTGGTTGGCACGGGCGTGGTGCACGATCAGCTCTGCTACCCTCTCCCCCTGAGAAACAAGTTAAACAGCACAACCAGAACCTGATCACTGGTGACTTGCAATCAGATGCTTGCGGTTCTTGCTTTTAGTAGCTGAGAAGTGCCCCTGGCAGCACAGGATGGGCCTGGATACAGGGTTTAGCATGGATTCCTTTGCATACTTCAGCAGACCAAGACAAAATGTGTCGCTCTTGAGCTGTGTTAGTGAGCCCTTCACCCTGCAGCTGAGAGACAGCAGCAGGCAAGTAGGAGTACAATGCTTGCTCTCAGAATAAACGGGACACTAGCACTGGGCTCTCTAGTCCATCTGACAGTGAGTTTCAAGGTGGGGAGAGGATAATGTAGTTCCCCTCACTTAGGAGGAGCCTAACAGAGTTCAGACCCCTCTACACATACCTGTTTTCCTTCCTCTTCTCTATAGATGCTGACACAACAGCAAAATGGAGGAAGGCATATGGGCCTCCCAGCAGTAGGGCTGCAGAGAGGAACAGGTGTGGCAGATCAAGATGTTAACCCATTCCCTCCTCTTCTGTAGCAAAACCTGACAGATTCTGCAACAGTGGCTCCCAGGCAGTCCTAACTTGTAGCAGAAGTACTCCTAACCAGGAAGGGGCAGCCAATACTTCCCATTTAGCACTTTCTAGTTCCTGGGGCCCTGAAATTGCTCCACTCTGGCAGCCTCCTTGCTGCAGCTGAATGACTATCCCTGTGTTTTGGGATAAGATGCTAGCAAGGCTCCTTGCCCCTCTTAGCATTTTAAGGGGACATAAAAAACTCTCACTTTGGCTGTCGGATTCCGCACCATCTCCCTTCCCCAGCCAGCCCCCACGCCGGAGAGGGACCTCACCTGTCCCTGGACCACAGCTGTGAACACAGCGCGGAAGTTCTGCATGTCGGAACTCTGCAGCTCCGCCACGATCCCTGCATCCAGCAGCACCAGGCACAGCTGCCGCAGGGGCAGCTGCGCCTCCGGCACCGGGGTGTCACACAGCCCTGGCACCGGGGTGTCACACAGCCCTGGCACCGGGGTGTCACACAGCTCCGACGCCGCCGCCTGCTCTGAGCGGGCGCTGCCTGGCCGCGCCGTGCCTTGAACCAGGATGTTCCCAGGGTGCAGGTCGGCGTGGACAAAGTTGTCGACGAAGATCTGGAGGACAGGTAAGTGTGAGAGCAGCTCGTTCCAAGCAAACCTGGTGACGCCAAAGCCCCCAGGGAAACGGCAGAGGGTTGTGTGTGGTCTGTTCTCTGTTATCACCAGTGATGGGGCATCACCTTTGGCAGCACCACAGCAGGTGGCTTCTCTTGGAGACCAGCTCAGGTACCCAGGAAGTCAGCAGAGCTGTGTGAAGTGATCGTGTTTGCTAGAGGTCAGGTAGGGCAGCCAGGAGTACTGGATAGAATGGCAGTGCCCTTTGGCAGTTAGCCCTAAATTGGGGCACACTGGTGGGCCTTAGCAAAGAGTAATGCAGTAAGAATAGGCCATTTGTCATTCAGTGGCAAAGGTTATAGTGAATGGCTAAGTTGGTCACATTACAAATCTGTTAAAAAGTAAGGAAAACAAGAGAAGAGGAAATAAATCTGTGTAGCTCTTCTCTGACTCTGCTAGCCCCAGAAAGGACTGGCAAGAGGACAAGAAGTAAACAGTACTTCCTTCCCCACCTTGACCCTCCTGGTGGCCTGGGACTGCAGGACTTCCTGCCCCAAGGAAATTACCTTTGTATTTCATGGATTTCTCCTATGAATTTGTTCAACTACCATGTAAATAATTAGAGTTTTGTGAAAAAAATATGGTTTTTGTGTTGCCTGAAAAAAATTACTTCTGCTAATTTTATGTCCTCCTTATTAAGAAACCCTACACAATAGATCCATATTCATTCTCATACAGTCATGACTGCATAATTTCTGTCATAAGCTACTCATCTTTCTGCTTTCCAGAGTAAAGAGTCCAAATTATTTCACCATTCTGGTGTGTGAGTCATTCCACATGAATAATCATCCTATCTGCCTTCCTCTGCACCTCTTCTAGTTCTGTTACAGCCCTTGAAATGGAGAGTCCTGGACAGCAAGGGACTAAAATTGCAGAGTACTCAAGAAAGAGTTACTTGTTTTCCTTACAGACATAAAGTTGTTTTCTTTGCCCTTTAATTCTTTCCTACTCCTAAAATTTGAAACCAATCTTAGCATGAAACTATTCTGGTTCCAGCATTGCTTTTCTGAGTGGTAAAAGCTATTTCAAAGCCTGTCATACTACCTGGAGCCAGAACTGGAGGTTCACTACTGCCCTTGCACAGTGCTGCAGTTAGCAGCAGCATTTTGTCTGACACACACCGCCAACCCACTCAGTACTGTCAGAAGCTTTTGCAACTCTTCCTTGCTGGTTCTCACAGCCCCTCACAATACACTTGTACCACCCTCTCAACACTCCTTTCCAGATTATTTGGGATTATTTCAGCCACAGAAGAACTACATGGCCAGAAGCTGAACCTGGCCAGGTCTGTTGTCTTTACTCCAGATTTAGTTCTCCCTAACAAAAAGGCAGTTTTAGAGAAGTTGATAAATGAAGAAATCAGAAATCAGCTCATTGTTTTCCTTCTAAGTCGCATCCACAATCTCTGCAGAGCACATGACATTTGCTAATAATGTTGCACTCTAAGTTACTTGGGCAATAGGTCAATATTCATGGAATGGATTAGTGGGTGTCCTAAGCAAAGGCTGACCGAGGTGCCCAGGCCAGTCCTGCTGTGTGCAGGCAGATGAGCCCTCTGCAGTGGCAGAGCCAAAGCAGGTGTGAGTCTAGCCCAGGCTTTACCCAGACCAGGTACAGGTAGGAAGCAAAAGGGTTCTCTCTTTAGCCACATTGCCTTATTATCCAAACTGAATAGCTTCTGCAGGAAAACAGGCTTCTCTTGCAGCCCCAGCCAGGTGCCTACCATCTTCAGCAGCATGTCCATGCCCATCCTGGCCAGTCTCTGCCGCAGCTCCGTGCCAATCTCCACATGCAGGTAGCGTGAAATGGGCTCACTCTCCTGAAAGAGAAACAGAGCTGGAGTCAAACACCTCCTGCATCCCACCTTCAAACACACCCTTACCTGGGTGCCACAAGTGAGGGGAAGGTGATCATAATACCCTAGGAAGGACTTGGCAGAAAGAGCCTATACCTAGTGTCATGGAGAACATGAGAGAACCAAGGGATTGTTCCTTGGAAAGACAGATGGTATTCCAGGGACAGACACACCCTTGCCAGGGTCACGTGTAGGAAAACTAAGCCTGAGAGTAGCTTTGGTCTGTGACCCAAACATTCACAAGGGAAGTGAGGCAAGGATCAGCAAGTGTCAGATTGCTAAGCTCCTTGCTTTGACCCAGCACAGAGAAGAGGTGAAGCATGGTGTTGGTTTGCAAAGCACCGGCAAGCACAGGGTGACTTCACCCATTGCTGGCCTGCTTGCTTTCAGGCCAAGTGTTCACTTCTGTATGGAGTCTGCTACCTGTCTTCAGGGCTACACTGCTTGAAAACAAAAGAGTGGAAGAGACATTAAGGAAGGACATCAATCTCCTTAAGCAAATAAGAAGAAAGCATCCTTCTGCTTCCGATCCCTCCTTCTCAAAAAGAATCACCTCCTTGGTGGTTTCCTTGGGGCTTCCTAACTGCTACCATGGCACCCAGAACCTGCAATTCTTACCTCAAATGTTTCCACCAGAACATCTGCCGTTACCAAGGGCCAAAGGGGAGTGGGAAACTTCACAAAATCGACATCTAGGAAATTTTGTCGGAAGCGCTCCAGATTTCTGGCTTCGTAGCGTAAATCAATCTCAAGGGAGAAATAGAAAAGCAGGTTGGAAATTAGATTCAATTAGGATTAGATCTTCAGGATCCTGTGTGAGTTGCAATATTCAATACCAACAAAACTAGTCAGCCAGAATGGAAGCAAAGTAAGAGTGGTGCTTTTTACACGCTCATAGCCTCCCTGATGGAAGAGGAGCAGACTGGGTAATGGACGGTCCATAGCCCAACACCTTTGAAATATGGATGCCTTACTAGAGGTATGGTGTCTCAAAATAGACCAGGATCACGTTATAGTCAAAAATATAGTAAGACCCTAAACTGAATCCTATCCTGAATGCAAGCTCGCTGTCCGAATAGCAAGGCAGGCAGACAGGAGAGAAGAACTGCAGCTCGAGCCTCACCTGACAGAGAGGCAACCATAGCAGGAAGAAATTTAATGTAATGCATACAAAATAATGCACTGTGCCAAGTCCAGGCCCTGGCTCTTCAGTGATCCAGTGTCTTGACACAAGGGCATCTTTCCTACGTCTGCTACTGCTCAAGGAGGCAGGATAACCTTGCCTCACCTCCCTTGTCTGGCAGTGGGGAATATCCCAGGAATACTTCCTGTTCATCAAAGGGGAAAAGCTACAATTAGCCTATCAGATGTTCTCCTAACCCCCAGTCTTCTGCACATCCACCCAAACTCTGCTGAACTGGTAGCAATGACCTCAAGTCACATTTGGCCACAGTCAACAGTTCCCAGCATGGCTTTATTGTGCAGAGGTTTTGCAATTGTAGAAAATAATTAAGATTTTCAAAAGCTTGTTACAGACTTCAGACTCTGCAATCTAGACACAAAAAGGAAATTAGCAGATAATGGCTTATTTTATAGAAACATAAGCCTAATTAAGCCTGCAGTGAGATCTTTGTAAGTTTGATAGTAGCAATGTTTTAGGACTATGTTTTTAGAAGACATTAGTAAATCAGGATGCTTTCAGATCTGTTTGCAAAATTTTACTGACACTGTGAATCTGATGATAATACAGAGTAGAATGTGTTATTAACTTCTGTGAAAACATTATTTATGCCTACATATATATACATCTATCTATCTCAGTGCTAACAAACATGACTAGTGAATACAGACTGCAAACATATATGTAGAATTAGAAAAAAACCCACATGCCTGAGTACTTGCATGGAGAGATTCTTTCCTAAGGAGAGGTGTCTCACCAGTGTTCACCTTTCACAATGCTGCAAAAAGGACTGTGACTATGGCTAGCTAGCTGTTCAGGCTGTCCACTAGAAAACACATTCAAAGTCTAAACATTATTTTCAAAGTCTAAAAAAATCATTTTATATCTATTCTTTAGAATAAAGACTGTTTTTTCATTGTTTTGCTACTTTGTTACATGCAAGCTTTCCTACAGTAATGTTAGGTGATTTGATTAGACTAAAGAACAGAAGAACAAGCCAGCCTCCATCTAACCATTTAAAATGTAGTGGTGTGAACAGAGTTAGAGCCAGCCAGAGCAAGACAAAGGGCAGTTTTGTTTCAGTAGCTGAGGACCGTGGCCTGGTACATACCTGCTGCATCATAAGCTTCTCAAACTCCTCCACAATCTCTGTTAAACTGAGCCACTTGAACCCAGGGAGAAGTCCAATGATGCGGCTGCCCATCTTCATGAGAAACAGATCCATCTGGACTTGGTGGACCAGCCCAGGGTGCAGGACCTGCGCAAGAACGAGCAGTGGCAACATCAACCCCCCAGACACTCTGTTTCAATGAGCTCAAGTGATACATTTTAAATAAACAGAACCCAACTTCTTAGGATGGGATGTAACCAGCTTCCTTGGCTAGTCCGAAGAATTCACATTTTGCCATTGCTTAGGTTATAGAGAAACATTTTATCACTGTCAAATTCAGTATATCTGCTGGAGACTACAGTCTCACCCAGACATTTTCCACGACTTTCAGTCTTGTCGTGTCCCTTATTAGTACTTGAAGCTGCTCAAATACAAGGTTTCTTTAAATAAACTTTGCTGGAATGCACATTGATGTTCTAAATCTCTTCATGTGAGCAGAGAAGGAGGTTTGCTCTCTGGAAGGTGCAAGCAACCTTAATACTAATTCTTTTAATGTAAATTGGGCCCTTGGAGGCATTCCTACTACCCACATGCCACATCAAATCTTGAGCTCTCAGTTTGGCAAGAACTGGGGCCACTGCAAGTGTGGATTGTGGCTGGCTGGAATAAAAGCACTGAGAAAGGACACCAAGATACAGCATCCCTTCTTGTTCCACCTGGCCCTGGCCAGCTACTCCTCTCCATGGGAGTTAAAATCTGACGGACCTTGTCCAGCACACTCCATTTTCATACATCTACCATTTTGGCACATGACTTACTTTAATGGCTACAGGCGTGAGATGTCTGGCTGATGATGGATTTGCGTTCAGGAGTGGCTTAGCCCTTCGCTCCGTAAGGGACATCCTACTCCCGGGACTTCCCTGGGAGCAGTCTGCAGAACTCAGTTCCTCCCTGCTCCTCTCATCCCGTATCTCCTTGCTCTTCCTCCTTCTCAGCCACGCCAGGAGGCCTCTAAAGCCTGACACTTCCCACGCTTCAAAGGCGGACCTGAGCTCCGAGTGTCGCTCCAGCTCCTCGGCCCGGGAGCCGCCGATGGCAGCGAGGTCAGCATAGGCTTTATACACCTGGGCAACGCAGCCCGAGCCGACCGGCTCCCGACTCGGGAACTGGAGGATGCTCATCCAGTCCTCACCGAAGGCCTTCCTCAAGAGCTCGTCGGTGTGGCCCCACGGGTGCGGGCTCACCTCGACGTGCAGCTTGGAAAACTCATCGCAGAAGGCCTCCGAGAAGAGGTCCCTGCGGGTGCTGGCCCACTGGCCCAGCTTGACACACGTGGGGCCGGCGGCCTCGGCCGCCCTGCGCAGCAGCCGCAGCCAGCGGGCGCCC
>WBNO01033398.1:0-11634 GCA_013400575.1 Peucedramus taeniatus
AGAGATGTCCTGGTTTCCCACATCCTGCTATGTGTATTTTGCTTATTACCTCCTTAAACCACTGAAACTTTCATCCCTAACGTTAAAAATAAGACAGCTATTTTGTATTTTACTTGCGTGTGGATAGAGTAACTTCAACTAACAAGTCCAATAACTCCATTGTCTAAGAACATCTTCAGTGTTGCCAACTTCTGAGTTGATCACATTTGTGTTTAAATTGTTTTTTAAGCCTTTCCATATGTGACAGTATTAAATCTTTTGGCTGCAAATAAAAGCTAGATAAAGTAAGCAAGATGTTAAAAGTGAAGAAAACAAATAACTAAACCACTGTTTCGTTTAGTTTTGTTCTAAAGATCAAAATATTTGAACTTTGAAAAGATGCTGAATCTAACTATATCAACAGTAGAGTCAGAACTTGACTCTCCAAAAAGTTAGAAGTATAAGTCATCAAAATGTCATCAACTTTTTTTTGTTTATGATTTTAGCTTATCATTTGAACTCTCTCCAGTATGTCCATATCTCTCTTGTATTGGGGAGCCCAGAAATGGACACAGGACTCCAGCTGTGGCTTCACTGGTGCTGAGTAGAGGGGAAGGATCACCTCCTCTGACCTGCTGGCAATAGTCCTCCAAATGCTGCCCAGGAAACAATTAACCACCTTTGCCACAAGGACACACTATCAGCTCAGGTGACGTATTGTCAAATATTGTCTGAGTATTGAAGTTAGGTTGAGTGGCTTAATATCCCAGGTTATTCCATTTTTTCTAAAGGTGGAATCAGGAAAGTTAAGGCACAATTGGAGCTCAGTTTGGAAAGGGATGCAAAGAATAAGGGCTTCTATAGGTATATTGGCCAGAAAAGGAAGATCCCCCAATGTTGTGTTGTGTTTTATATGCCTTTTTATAACTGTTCTGTACCTTGGTTTATCCCAGTTCTCCCCTATTTCAGTGGTTCTGCCCATGCTGCCTCCTCCATGTCAATCCCCTGCCTCCTCCTTCAACCCCTCCCTGGTGTCCTGTCCGTCACTCAACAGCCCATCCCTTCCCCTAGAAACTTCTGTTAAGGGCATCAAGTGATTGGTTCAGGAACCGGGGTTCCTCCCACAGGTTACCCCCGTTGGTCTCCCCAGAAGTCCATCTTCCCAATGTCCATACCCCCATGTTTCCCTATTGGCTCCCTATCTTTGTTCCCTCCTCCCTTTATAAGATGCTTTATGGTCAGGGGCTTCGTCTTCGGAGCGAAATCACCCTGGGCTCTGGGTCACTGCCCTTAATAAACCCGGACTGATACCTCCATCTGAAGTCCACTCCTTCTTCCGCCGTCGTACTGTTGCCTCACCCGCCAAGGCGAGAGCCTTAGCCACCCTCCTGACTTCCCAGAAGATCGGTAGAGTGTCCCCCGCAGTAGCTGTGCCACAGCCAGCCGGGATGCTCCGAGGGTCACTCAGAGAGGCACAGATACACCCCAAGTGTTGCACCATGTGCCTGAGAGCATTGCCCAAACACTTCTTGAACTCTGGCAGGGTTGGTGCTGTAAACACTTCCTTGGGGATCCTGTTCCAGTGCGCAACCAAACTCTGGGTAAAGAAACTTTTCTTAATATTCAACCTAAATCTTTCCTGACACAACTTCAGGCCCTTCCCTTGGGTCCTGTCACTGGTCACCTGACAGAAATCAGTGTGTGTCCCTCCTCTGCCCCTCATGAGGAAGGTGTAGACTTCAATGAGGTCTCCACTTAGTCTCCTCTTCTCCAGGCAGAACAAACCAAGTGACTTCAGCCGCTCCTCATATGACTTCCCCTCAAGGCCCTTCATCATGTTCATGGCCCTCCTTTGGATGCTCTCCGATAGCTTAATGTCTTTCTGTTTTGGTTTGAAAAGACAGGTGTCTGTTAAGGAAGGCAGAAGCCTCCCTTAAAATGGAAAATGTAAACCCCCTCCCTCTGAATTATTATAATTTTGAAAGTAAGGGGCTCTCAGGCAAAGATATGGAAGTAGGAATAATAGTTCTTCATTAGGGAAAAAATAAAAATAAAATAATAAAAATGCAGTAATACAAAACAACACTGACAGAGTCAGAATACGACCTGACACCCTGTTGGTCAGGGTGTTGGTAGCAGTCCGATTAAATGGTGGCTGCAGTACTCTTGAAGTGATAGATGTGGTTCTGTTGAAACAGTGATCCTGTAGAAGGGTGTAAATTTCCTCTGAAGGTCTGGTGGTGGTGTAGATGGGCCTGGTCATCTAGTGTATCTAGTGGAAAAGAAAGCTGCTGCTCCTCTGTGAATCCAGTGGGAAAAGGCTGCCTGTGGTGTTTCAAGTCTCAGATTATATCCAGGTGGGAATGCTTGGCTCCTCCCCCTAGGCAGAGCATCTCACAATGGGATGATGTAATTTTATCAGTCATGCAGTGAGACCCGATGGCCCATTAACAGGAGATATCTCCCCTGAGGTAGGATTGGTTGTGGAAGAGGTAAAGAAAACTGCCCCACCTGGTTTTAATTGGTGGCCCAATTAATAGAAGATAACTGTCTCACCTCTAACAGATGGCAATAGAATATACACCCCCATTTGCAACCTAAGACAGTGACTTGCTGTTTCATAATTTAAGCTTTTTCCCGAGATACGTTTTAGCCTTCTTGGCCTGGGAAATTTAGAAGACTGATAGTCAATTCCATGCACTTTTCATTAGTTTCAGTTGCTAGTAAGATGTCACCAACCTACTGCAGGACCAATCCTTCCAGATTCTCTCTCTTCTGAGTCTCTAATTCTTTTGCTAATTTATTCCCAAAAATTGGTGGGCTAATTTTAAATCTTTATGGTAATACAGTCCAGGTAAACTGAGTCTTCCGACTGGTTCTGGGATTTTCCCATTTAAAGGCAAAAATGCCCTAACTCTACTTATTCAGAGGTATGCAAAAGAAGGCATCCTTCAAGTCTGTTACTGTAAACTACTGCTGACATTCTGTTACCTGGCAAAATGGGTGTGTTATATTCTGATTCATATTCTATCACTCATCCCAATTTCCTGAACTTCTCTATTAGTCTCTGAATTCCCCTTATAGCTTCTAATTTTAAAGGATATTGTTTCTGTCTTACTGGTTTTGATCCAGGTTTTAGGGTAATGCTTACAGGCTGAGCTTGCCGTGAATGTCCTGGAGTTCCATGGTCCAAAAAAAGGGTATTACTGCATTTCTATGGCTTCTGGTATTCCTCCAGAATTGTCCGGTTCTGGTATTCCCTGTAACATAAAATCCTTGCCTTGATGGCTTTTAGTCTCATACACCAATAATTTTACTTCCCCATTTTTAAATATATAAACCAGGAACAGGTTTCTTACCAAAAGAGGAATCAAACACTGATATGCTACAGCCTGAACAGCAGGCCTAAGCCTGTGTTGACTTACAAGATGAATCTTGAGCATGATACTATTAATACCATCAAGGTTCTTTAGTTAAAAATAGATTATTAAAACATTTTTATTAGTTGTTCTTAATGCCAAACCAGCTGTCATAGTGATGTTTGTATAACTTTGTGTAGGATATATCAAGAAATCCTTCTAACAGATATCTCTAGAGACTTGTCAGTAGAATATTTTAGGCAAAATCCTCCCAGCCATGGCCTAGGCTCTGGCCAAGCCCTGGCCCCAGCTGGCTGGGTAGTGGGACATCAGAATCAGCTGTTTTCTTCACAAAAAGGTAAACTAGTCATTTGGACTTGACAATTTTGGCCTATAAAAGCTGGACCCCTTTTTTTGGTGAACTGGAGACCTCACCTATAGGTGAACTCACTGCATAGGATTTTCCCAATTGCTGGGAAGGTTTCTCCAGGTCTTTGCTGTGAAACAGGACTCCCCAGCAATTGCAGGCTCTGGATGATGGTAAAGTATTTAGGCAATTGGTGATGTATCTTTCTCCATCGCTATTCTTTCTCTCTCTCATATACTAGTAATTAGATGCATTACCTTGCTTATTTTTACTTGTTGCTAAAGCCAAGGGACTAATAAGCTTATTGTTTTACCAAATATATCCTGTTACTTCTGTTTTTCTTCAATATTAATAGTAAATCAAGAACATTCTTCCTATTGGTGGCTGTGTCAATTATATCATCCCTGTCGATTGTCAAAACAAACACTGGTGAATTATCCATCTTTTGCCAAATTTGAAATTGATAGGGTTAAGGAATGTTTGTTTCCCTGTTGCATCAACAACATTTGCAGTTTCTCAACCTAATTTTCTTTGGTTCTTATTTAAATCCAGTGTCAATAAAAAGTTTGTTTTCTCTTTTCTCATTCTCCAGCTGTATAGTAACCAGGGCTTCAGCTGGAGTGCTGGGGTTCTGCCGCCAGTTCCCATCTGTCTTGATGTAGGGTAGCTTTGCTACCTCTGCCCCCTTCAAATTCCAGAGACCTTGGTATCCAAAACCTTTACAATATGCACACTGATTCAGCTTCAAACCTCCCTGGAAAAACCTACATCTTTCTCTCCTTTCTCTTTCCAGCTGCTGTTTTCTTTCTCTTTCTTTCCTTTTCTTTTCCCATCTCCTTGATAGCCATCACCTCTTCTTTGCCCATCCTCAGCTCATCCTGCCTTTTTACTTCCTGCTTACCTTCTTTCTACTTTCTTGTTCCCTCTCTTGCTTTCTCACTTCCTGTGGAATCTAATAGACTGTCCAGCAGAACATGATTTAAAATACTTTAGTTACTCTCATACAGCCAGACATACAGTACACATACACCCAAACAACAACAGACATATGATGCCTTAAGGTTTAGCTTTCATGTTTTCCAGATTCTTTACCGCTTTATTATATAACTTGGAACTTCATGTAAAGTGTAAGCAAGTTCTCTTCACAGTTTATTTTGACAAAACAATCCTTTTGCAGCCTGAGAACCAAGGACACTGCTGCAGCTTCAGACCCAAAAAGTATAAACAGCAAATTGAGGAGAGCAATCTGGGAGGATGGTACTTTATAACCTGAAGCTGTAATTGGACAATTGACCCCAATATGTAAATGGACTAAAATTTATAAAAGTGTGAAAACATGTGACCCATCATCTATCTTGGGTACAGCCATAGCCGGGCTCTTGTACTGCCCAAGGTGGTATCCTTTGAAGGCCTTTTAATAAATACCTACTTTATTCCTTTAACGCTGTCTAGCCTCTGTTCTAGGTAGTCTCTCAAGGCATGACATGCAGTGCACAGAGACATAGGGACAGAGATACACAGCACAGACACAATGCACTGAGAGCACACACTGTGTACACAGCTCTTATTGAAGTTTATTATCAAAGACTATCCAGGCCACTTCTAAAAATTTCCCTACATCATGAGAGTCTGGTTCTTCCAGTCCTTGTAACTTCATTTTAATATCCAGTGCTGAGTTCCCCATGAATATGGAAGCCAGCTGTACAACTTCTCCAGGTTTCTCTGGATTGTTATTAGTGTATCTCCTGGCAGCTACTTGAAGGCGCTCCTCAAATTCACTTGGTGTCTCATGTGTCCTTGTTTCCCCTCATAAAGTTTAAACCAATTAATTACCTTTGGCATTCCATATTTAAAGCCAAATAGTATCCACCTTTGATATTGTTCCAGTAAAACCCTCCCTTTCTTGGTGTTGAGGTCCCAGTGGGGGTCCCAGGAGGGAAAATGTTCTTCAACAGTTCCTGGTAACCTCCCCTCTGTGTCTATCCTGTCCACCTCCTTCCTATCAGTCCTGAGCACCATATCTCTTTCAGTAGAACCTAATAGATTATCTAGCAGAATTTGGATTTCCCCCCAATCTGAATTTTGAGTTTTGAGAATGGTCTCAGATACTTTAGCTACCCTCTCTGGATCTTCTCTATAGGGCTCTGCCCATCTCACCCATGCTCCAAGATCAACTGGGGAGAAAGGTACTTTTACCATGACTGGGCCTTGCGATCTCATCCTCTCCTGGAGTGATCATCTCCTGTTCACCCCTTTCTTTCTTATTCTTCCTGTTTACCCCTCTCCAAATTATCATCTTCCTGTCTACTCACTTCCTGTTTCTCTCAGGTCCACCCCACCATCTGGCTTGAAATTAACTCCTGACTCCTTCCTGACTGCCCATCTCCTCCTTGTGCTCCCTCAGTCTCAGACACAGACAAACCCTCTATCTCCCTATCTTCCACATCTGGTGCCACCATCATCTCTATATCATCCTTTTTTAAGACCTAGAAACAAACCAACACACTTTCAAGGCAATATTAGTATAGGAGGTAATATAAAGGCTGGTCTTTATGTAAGGCCTCCAGGGGCAGATACGGAAAATTACCACCTCTGCATGGGGTGAATAAAGTTTTATAAGTTTAGCAAATTAGCATAACTGGCAAGAATTCCCAATTAGAGACATAAGTGGTGAGGCAATTCCCCCTTTTGGTTCTACCTCTCACTGTAGCCCCCCTTTAGATAGGAACTAAACTTTGTTTATGGAAATGTGTCTTGAAGAGCTGGTTTCAACCTTGGCTCCCAGGAAGAACCAAGATAGGATAGGGGCCTTGGACCCCCCCCAGGGTTTGGAGCTTCTGGAATGTGTTTTGTCTTTTTGTCTATCAGGGTAGGGAAAAGGTAGGGTGTAGCAGGTCGACCCTGGCTGGTTGTCAGGTGCCTAGTCAGTCCCTCTTTCACTCCCTTTCCCACTGGGACAGGGGAGCCAATAAGATGGAGCACAACCAGCAGAGTGAGATAAGGCAGTTTTATTACAGCAAAAAAAAGAAATAAGTGGAGATCTGCACACGCAATAGCTAAAGAGAAAAAAGTCAGTCTACTTCTCATTAGCAGCAATGTTTGGACAGTTCCTGGGAAGCAAGGCTTCAGCGTGCGGAACAGTTCCTCTGGAAGGCAAACACTGAAAACTCACAAATACCTCCCCACCTTCCTCCTCCCTCCCTTAGCTTATATACCTGAGCTGATGTCATATCGTATGGAATATCCCTTTGGCTAATTTGGGCTAGCTGGCCTGGTTGTGTCCCCTCCCAGGATCTTGGCCACCGCCATCCCCTTTGGTGGGGAAGGAATGTCAGAGGGACCGCGCTGCTTGGCAGTAGCCAAAACACTGGTCTGTTATCAACACCCATCCAGCTACCAATGCAAAGCACAGCACTGTAAGGGCTGGGAACTTTACCTTGGTCAGACCCAATACATAGGGAAAAGTACTGGGGCCAGCTAGGAACTATATAACTATACAGCAATAATCTAGAGACCTACAAATATATATCTATATAAAGAATATAGAGAACACATAAAAGCAATAAGGCAAAAATCAATTTGGCACCAGTCTGACTGCAGGTGGGAAACATTGCTTCATTCTCCTATCCTTTTCCCTTTCCTTTTCTAAAGCTAACATGAAAGAATCTGAAGGGGCAGGTAAACACCCCTTTTGCAATTCTGTGTGCTTTCTTAACTTAAAGAATAAATTTACATAAAGAACTTCATTGTACTTTCCTTCCATTCTACAAAACAACATCAGCTGTAAAAGAGTGTTATAACCTAAGGTTCCATTCTCCAGCCACTGAGCCTGGCAGTTTAACTTATATATTGGCCATAAATGATTACAATATTGGATTAATCTAGGTTTGCTTAGTGACCCTTTGCCTATCTTTTTCCAGTGGTTCAATAAACATTTCAAAGGAGAATGTGGACTATCATGTCCCACTTTAGTTTTAGAAGAAACCGCTCCCATATTCAATTACAAGTATACGAGCTATTACCTTAAAACAGCATGATGGTGACTCCCAGGTTTAAATGGGGGGGTAAGAGGGGAAGGACCAAACCTGCAATCACCAAAACCTACACAAGAGGGCACTCTGAGACCACAAACGCGAGTTCAGAAATGCACGAAAATCCAACCAAATACTCAAAACCTCAGCAAACTCACAGCAAACCCATTTGCATTTCAACACTCCTACATTTATAACACAGGCCATGTGTTCATATGCTGGCAAACTCAAATTAACACATGACACACACTCTCAAAGTCCAAGAGGAATGCAGGGAATGCAAAGCAATTGAACAGATTTCACAAACACACTCTGAATTCAAAAAAAATGCAAAGAATGCAAAGCAACGACTTCATCACTTTCCAGCCAGAACCAGGCACCGCTCGTTAAGTAAGCCTGGGTTTTGGGTTTTTTTTTTGTTTTTTTTTTTCCTTTATCTGCCCAAATCACAATAGCAGCGGCACTGCAAAATGGTGAAACTACCAGCTCGGTCTGATGATACCTCCAGGGGACACCTCTAATATTACGAGGGGACCTGACCCCAATTTGCCTTTTACTTTTTTAGGGGACATATCTCTAATACCTCAAGGACTCAAACCCAGAACAGGAGAAACTCCCAAGGGGTGAAAAACTCAAAAAACCCACTTTCTCCCCCTCTTTTTTTTTTTTTTGAAGGCTTACCCAGGGGCTATGCAGCCCAGGTTACCTGTGAACCTGTGAAACCCTCCCCACTTGCCCTTTTCTGTTCTGGGGCCTTGAACCCCCCCTTTCTGTTCCAGGCCTCAAACCCTCCTTTCCAGTAACTTATATACCCCTTACCAATAACCCCCAAAAAATTAAATTGGTGCCTTTACTCACCCAGGGATTCTGCCTGAGCCCCAGGAGAGGATCAGAAGTCAAATCTCTCCTCCAGAATTCCTCAGAGCTGGCTAGAGATCTATCCGCTGTAGACCCTCCAGGGCTCGAGGCAGATGTCTCATCTGGGGTGTCAAATTACTGTTACCAAATGCCCAAAATATCGGAATCAAACTCTCCAACACTAAAATTGTGCTAAAGAAGGCATCATTTAATTCAGGCCTGAGGTGCATGCAGGAGAGTCTACCCTAACGTGGACCCGTGATTCTACAACAGGGTTACTTATATACAGTCCCTACATGCATAGTACAATTTACCCATTACCATAAATTCCCACCCTAAGTTCCCAGAGATTCAGTCCTTTGTTTTGTCTATCACTGCTTTCTTGGGCCAGTGGTCTTTTTCTTATCTCCGAACCATCTTTGCTGAATGCAGCTTTTGCATGCCTTGTTTCTCTACTAAAAGTTTCCACAGGCACAGTAAAAATGGAATAGCCCTTTTGGTATTGTGAAAAATGCATATTATATGACTGGCTCTTCTCAAATATTAAAAGGAATACTATATGTGTTATGTGGAGCCTTCACGTTCTGAGAAGGCTGTAATCTGATCTTAAGACTCCTTCTATGGGGACACCTGATAAAACCCCACAGCCCAAGGTCTGCGGCCTCTCTGCTCTCTCTGCTCTCTGGCTCTCTGGGCCTTGCTCGGGCTCCCAGGCCTCTGCCTCCTGCCCCTCCCCCCGGCACGGGGTGGAGGGGGAAAAATAAAATTGACTCTCGTGCTAAACAACAAAGAGACTCGTCTCGTCTGTTTCCCCTGACATCGGTTGTGGCCTTCCTGGACACAATCGTCACTGCTGCCACACACTGCTACAGTGTTATGTTGGAAAGTTATGTTGTATTAATCTCTTTTAAGCAGTGTTGTAAATATAGTTTTTAGGCTATAGCATAATATAAAATAGAAACTATGTGATGTAAGGTACTTTTTTGTAACTGACCCAAGAAATGGAAAAGAGAACCAAGAAATTCTTCTCATTATCCTCTCTGGATGGAGGTACAACAGGATCCCAAGAAAAGAATCATTGCCTCCTTATCGGGAAGGCCCAGACTCCAAAGAACCAGAGAAGACTGATTTACAAGATGAGGGGAGAAGCTGAAGTTAAGCAGTAAACACCCTTTGTTTGAAAAGAAGTTTTGAATCAAGTATGAGATATATGACTATGCAACAGGCTATTGCTTTTAAGGGTTAATCCTTTGTTAGCAAGCCATGCTTTTTGGGGGCTTAGTGCCCAGGAAGCATCCAGACATCTGTAATTCTTTGCTTTTTTTTGTCCTTTATTGTCCTAACTCTGATTGTCCAAATTCTTATTGCTCTAATTTCTATTACTAATTTTATAACTATTTTATTGCTATTAAAATTTTAAAAGTTTTAAAACAAGTGATTTGCATTTTTCACAGGTATCAATTTAAGAACTCTGAAACAAAATTCTTCAGGGTCAATTTGATTTTTATCTGTAGTCAGATACATCTTCATGAGATTACAATCAATTATTCTATGAACATAGCTAACAGCAAGACTAGTAATCACTGCAATAATTACTACAATTGAAATTATAATTGTTATGGTGTTGCCATGAAGATATTTTGCCTTTTCTTTTATATACCTTTTATATAGCCTCAGTGCCTTGTTTTTCTGCTAAATGTTTCCACAGGCACAGTAAAAACTGAATTAACCCTTTTGGTATCAAAAGGAGGCTGAAACAAGGAGATTGTAAAATATTAAAAAGGACTTCATGCCCCTCTGTCCCGATTTGAGGCAAATTTGGGAGGAAACATCCCAAAAGGGTGTCTCCTCTAATAGAAGGCAGATTTCAGCAACCCTTCCCCCACAGGTTCGGAAAGAATTCTGTGAAAAACAGAGTTCAGTCTTTAGAATTTTTAAAAGTTTAATAAAGGTTTAAAAAAGGACAAATATCCACTGCTGGGGTGCTTTTGGCGAACGGCCAAAGAGCACAGAGGTAGCTTAAAACCATGTTCTCTATATACAATTACATTGCTGGGGTTACATGACTATTCATGAGTTTATACATTATTCAAACATTCCTTTGAGGTTTTGATGTTCCAGGAACTCTTTTGTTTGTTTTCAACCTCTGACTTGTCTGCATAACATTCTGCAGATTAGATCAATTTATTTTATTTCTTCCTGAGGTTCCATCCTGTTGTTTCACACTCCCTGATAACAAGTAGTTAATAAATCCTCTCTGATGTTCTGGTTTCTGTCACTGTTATCTTATCCCTTGGAGAGGCTAGTCTTCAGATGTGAGAAAACAGCATAATTGTTTTAAACCGTTCTCTGAGTTAGTTACATAAAAGCATTTTTAACATTACATAGTCTCTATTTTAACATTTTGTTAAAGTCTACAATATAATATTTTTATCACACTACTATTTATATAAACTATATGGTGCATACATAAACTAACAGATTATACTACACCCAAAAGCAGTTAAAAAGTAAGTATAAATTGTACCATATCAAAAATACTTGTGATTAATAACAACATGCAAAAGCTAGTACATGAATGCGAAAGCCAATATTATATTGTCATTTATAACAAATTCCCTTGCAGAAAGTGAAAAAAAACTATTTAATTTAACAAGCAGAGTGCTCACAGGCATGAAAAGAAAAAAAAGAATATTGTTAAATAATAAAACCTCTCACTGTGGAGAAGAGATAGTAGATTCAGAGTCCTTTCTGCAGGTGTGGCTCGACTTCCTCCCAGTCCTCCGAGTCCAGCCCCTGGGTGATGTTCTGGTGTTTTGGACTGGAGAAAAGCTGAACATTTCCAGAAGAAGCCACAGTCCCAGGAAAAACTTCATGCCTGAGCTAACTAGAAAAGAACTAGTTTAAAGCAAAGGGAAGAAAAACACTGTCTTTCTCTCTGGAGAAAGAAAAGCCATGAGCTGGGGAAAAACTGAGAAACTTATCTGTGTTTTTGAACACAGGTGCAAAAAAATTCCACTGCCTCTCCCCCCCCCCCCCC
>WBNO01033400.1:0-10353 GCA_013400575.1 Peucedramus taeniatus
TTACCAACCACCTCACCATTTCCCGTCGTCGCCAATTCAATGTTGACAGTGTCATCCGCATCACCTATTAAAACAACACAAAGTACAAATTTATACTATTGTAAAATCAAGACAATATACCAACAGTCAGGGATTTAAGTCACTCAAATACACTGAGGTTCAAAATTGCAGCTTCTTGCCTTCTCCACTCTGTTGCCTCTTTTAAGCTGATATGTCAAAAGACTTGATAAATACTACTCAGCTATCTTAGAAGAGCATACAGAGAGTAATTCCAGCTGCAGGTCCTTCTAGGCTAGATGAGAAACTCTTTTATTTGGGGAGAAGAAGAAAACCAAACCCCCACCATCCCACAAAATAGCCCTCCCGCCCCCAACCAACAACAAAGACCAATTATTCAATTATTCAAATTAAATTATCCTGTGTCTCCTCCCACTATGTATATAACTCTTTAAAGTGGAAGCATGTCAACTCCTGTTGGGCAATCTAACCAATCAGATTTTTCCCCCATCTGCATTTTTTGGTCATTGGCTTCAACAATACAGACAGGAATCAGAGTGTACTGTGATTTGACTGGCTGCTTATGCTGCAAAGATACATATATACACACTTCCAGATATATCCCAGTATTCTGGGGCACAAATTATATTTTCCTCTATACCTCCAGTTGAAGGCAGCAACACTGGAAGAAACAGACAGGTCCAGTCTATTAATATGTGGCTGCACAGCTGGTGTCACCACCATAATTTGGGGGGTTTTGACAATGGAATGGCCTACAAAGCACTGGGCATGCTGGCATCAGACAGAACTCACCTTTCTCAGCGAAGGAGGAGAGTCTTTGCTCAGGAACTAGTGGGGCTCATTGGCAGGGCTTTAAACTAGATGTGAGGGGGAAGGGGGACTACATCAGGCTTGTACCTGCGAAGCTGTGGGATGAAAGGCCAAGGTTAGAGGGATGGAATGCAAGTGAGGTTCCTCTGGCGGTGACTCTGAAATGTGCTGGCTACACTGGAACACGCAGTCTTATGGAGATGAGCCAGGGACTCCTGAAGTAACAGAAGCCAACAGGGAAACACCAGGGAAATATCTCAAAGGAATTAAGGGATGTTCTTCTAGGAAGGATACATGGCCAACAGCCCAGCTGAGGTGCCTTTACACCAATGCATGCAGCATGGGCAACAAACAGGAGTTGGAAGCCACCGTGCTGCTAGAAAGTTATGACCTTGTTGCCATTACTGAAACTTGGTGAGATGAATCCCATGACTGGAATGTGACTACCAATGGCTACATGCTGTTCAGAAGAGACGGGAGGAAGGAGAGGCAGAGGGGCTACCCTCTGCATCAAGAGGTGTATTGTGAAGTGTGGGAACAGTGCCAGACACCTGGCATCCTAACCAAGATTAGAACAAGAAAATATTAACCCTAAAGGCTCTGCTAATTTGTGTTTGCTGAGCATGCTGTGAAAAAATTACTTTGGTGGAAGACCACCATATGAATGTGTAACTTACTGTGATTGAAAACAATCACATGCATGCAATGCTTGAGACATGTTTTGTGTGTTACAAAATTAGCAGAGGCCCTGAGGACCAATCAGAAGGCAGTTGTTTATCTGTAACAAAATTATAATAAAAGGGAGCTTGCATGGGAAAGAGAGAGACAAGAAGAGAAAAACAACACCTAGAGCAGAGCTCAAAGCTATAATGCTGCATCAGTGTGTTTTTTCATCGCTGCCATCTTGATATTGACATTTTGATTTTTTTTATATTTAGATTATTTCTTACATTTAGATTTTTCTTTGCATTTGATGTCATCACCAACAGTGAAGAGCTGTCTCTGAAGAACAGCCATGAGCAGGTCGAAAGCCTGTTGGTAAGGACCAGAGATCAAGGCACCAAAGGGAACCTTGTGGTTTGTGTCTACTACAGGCCACCTGATCAAGGGGAGCCTATTGACAAAGCCTTCTTGCTCCAGCTACAGGAGACATTGCACTTGCAAGCTCTCATCCTGCTGGGGGACTTCAACCACCCCAAAATTTGCTGGGAAAGTAACATGGCAAGCTGTAGGCAATCCAGGAGACTCCTGGAATGCATGGATGACAACTTCTTGAGCCAGGTAATAGATAGCTCTACCAGAGGGGATGTGTTACTAGATCTGTTGGTCACCAACGCAAGTGAGTTAATCAGGGACGTCAAGACTGGAGGCAGCCTGGGCTGCAGTGATCACACATTGGTGGAGTTTGCAGTCCTGAGGGATATGGGTCAGGTAAGGAGTAAAGTTAAGCCCCTGAACTTTAGGAAAGCAAGCTTCCAGCTCTTAAGGGAGATAGTCAGTGGGATCTCCTGGAAGACTGCCCTCAGGGACAAGGGAATGGAACAGAACTGGCAGATCTTTAAGAAAGTCTCCCATAAAGCACAAGAACTAACAATTCACAGGATCAAGAAATCAGGCAAAGAAGACAGGAGACTGGTATGTCTGAGTAGGGACCTGCTGGTCAAAGTAAAGGGAAAGAAGAAAATGCACAGGCAGTGGAAACTAGGACAGGTATCCTAGGAAAAGTATAGGAATGAAGTTCAGTTGTGTAAGGATGGAGTGAGGAAGGCAAAGGTAAAACTGGAACTGAACCTAACAAGGGATGCAAAGAATAATAGGAAGGACTTCTACAGGTCTGTGAACCAGAAAAGGAAAGTCAAAGGAGGTATACTCCCCTCGATAAACAGTGCTGGAAAACTGGTAACAACAGATGATGAGGAGGAGACTGAGGTACTCAAAAACTTTTTTGCCTCAGTCTTCAATACCTCTCAAAAGGATGGACAGCAGGAAAGGGACTGGGGGAGCAAAGTCCCTCCTACTGTAAGTAAAGATCAGGTTTGTGACCACCTGAGGAACCCGAATGTGCAAAAGTACATGGGACCTGATGAAATGCATCCCAGAGTCTAGAGAAAATTGGCTGATGTAGTTGCCAAGCCACTCTCCATGAAATTTGAAAAGTCATGACAGTCAGGTGAAGTCCCAGGTGACTGGAAAAAGGGAAACCCTGCACCCATCTTTAAAAAGTGTAGAAAGGAGGACCCTGGGAACTACCACCCTGTCAGCCTCACCTCTGTGCCTAGGAAGATCCTGGAGCAGATCTTCTTAGAAGCTCTGCTAAGGCACATGGAGGACAGGGAGGTGATTCAAGACAGCCAGCACAGCTTCACCAAGGACAAGTCCTGCCTGACCAACCCAGTGGCCTTCTATGATGGAGTGTCTACATCAGTGGACAAGGGAAGGGCTGCAGATGTCATTTATCTGGACTTCTGTAAAGCCTTTGACACAGTCCCCCACAACATCATTCTCTCTAAATTGGAGAGATGGATTTGATGGGTGGACTTTTTGATGGATAAAAAAGTGATTGGACAGTCACATCCCGAGGGTAGTGGTCAAAAGTTGAGTCCCAATGGACATTGGTAACAACTGGTGTCACTCCAGGGATCTGTATTGCAACCAGTGTTAACTAAAATCTTCTATAATGACATAGACAAAGGGATCAAATGCACCCTGAGCAAATTTGCAGATGACACCAAGCTGAATGGTGCAGTTGACACACCTGAAGGGCGGGATCCAATGATTTATCTCTCTGGACAAGGAGTACCTGCAAAGAAGTTCTCATAAAGCCAGCAGAATCATGAAAAAAGGACTATAACCTCTTATTGCTATGCCCATATTTTATGTCACTTGTAGTCATTGCCTGGGCAATCACCAACTGTATGAAGTTTAAAAAAGACAACTGTCAGATTCTGCACCTGAGACGAGGCAACCCTGGATATATGGATAGACTGGGGAACAAGAGGCTGGAGACCAGCACTGTGGAAAGGAACCTGGGGATCCTGGTTGATGGTAAGTTGAATGAGTCAGCAGTGTGTCCTGTCAGCCAGGAGGTCCAATCAGGATGTCGTGGGTTGATGCTGGCGGGATGCCAGGCACCCACCAAAGCCACTCACTCACTCCCCTCCACAGCTGGACAGGGGAGAGAAAGTTTAATAAAGGGTTCATGGGTTGAGATAAGGACCAGGAGAGATCGCTCATCAAATACCATCACGAGCAAAACAGGCTCAACGTAGAGATATTCATAGAATTTATTACACTAACAAAATCAGAGCAGGATAATGAGAAGTAAAATGAAACCTTAAAAACACCTTTCCCAGAACCCTCCCTCATTCCAGCTCTGCCTCCTACCCCAGCAGCACAAGGAGACAGGTGTTATAGATACATATTTTAATATTGGCTTTTCGCAAATATTAAAATGGATTTTATATGTGTAATGTTAAAGTAACTTTGTTATAAAGATATAGTTTTTATTTCTGTTGTTAATTAAGCTTAGAAATCGTAGCGAAATAGCTGATATAAGTATGCATTTGTTAAAATGCCTGCTTGGATGGCATAACATCCAATGAACATATGAAGAAGACACCTGCTACAGATATGCCAACTATCAGCACTCACTGTCTGAAGACAGTGTAGACCAAGGCCCACAAACTGGAGGTCATAAGAATGGACTTAAACCACAACCAAGGAATACACATGCTCTAAAAAGGTGGACCCAAGAAGGAGATATGCTAAACAATTCTTGGAACATGTAAACTAGTTTGAGGAAAAGTTTACTATGCATAAGGGTCTATGAATATGCAACAGGCTGATGTTAGGGAAAAGGTATTTAAGGGGTATCTCCGAAGATGTGTGCTCTTGGCTGAGTGCCAAGATGCACCTGGCTGGCCCATAATAACCTTTGCTCTATTGTCCTTTATTAAACTTTTTAAATTTTCACAGGAGAATGAACGTGTTTTTCACACAGGGAATGGGGGTTATGGTCAGTTCATCACCCGTGTCTTCTCCTGCTGCTCAGGGAGACGAGTTGTTCCCCTGCTGCACCATGGGGTCCCTCCCACAGGAGACAGTTCTTGGTGAATTTCTCTGACATGAGTCCATCTCTCAAGCAACAGCTTTCTACAACCTGCTGTAATGTGAGTCCGTCCCACAGGCAACAGTCCCTCCCAAACTGCTGCAGTGTGGATCACTCTTCCACGGGGTGCAGCCCTTCAAGGATGGGGTGCAGCCCTTCAAGGACAGGCTGCTCCAGCATGGGAGCAGGGCCCCTTTCTCCATGCGTCTCCCTCAGGGTCACAGCCTCCTCTCAGGCATCCACCTGCTCTGGCATGGGGCTCCTCCATGGGTTGCGGGTGGATCTCTGCATCCCCATGGACCTCCATGGGCTGCAGGGGAGCAGCCTGCTTCACCGTGTTCTTCACCACAGGCTGCAGAGGAATCCCAGCTCTGGGGCCCAGACCACCTCCTCCCCCTCCTTCTTCACTGACCTTTGTGTCTGCAGAGTTGTTCTTCTCACATGTTCTCGCTCCCTTCTTCTCTGGCTGAAATTGCAACTGCACCACAATTTTTTTTTCTTTCTTCTTAAATCTCTTATCACAGAGGCGTTACCACCATTTCTAATTGGCCCAGCCTTGACCAGTGGCACATTTATCTTTGGAGTGACCAGGTACTGGCTCTGCTGGACATGAAAGAAGCTTCTAGCAGCTTCTCACAAAAGCCACCCCTGTAGCCCTTACTGCCTACCAGTACCAAAACCAGGCCATGCAAAACCACTGGACTTCCTGTATCAATGCGCACACAAATTGAAGGCTAACATTCTTCCAATGTCCAAGAAAAATTTTCAGCTTTCTCGGTGAGAGAGTGGACTGTTAATTGTTAATGGCTCAAGCAATCAGCAGGATGCTTTGCTGATGATGAGCAAAGTAACCGATTAGTTGCAGAGGGTGTGCATACCCACCACCTCAGGCTACAAGCTGGGTGTTGAACGAGATAAGGGAAGAGGCTGATAAGAGGCAAATCCTGCCAGGTGGAATAGTGCTTTTTATCATGCCAATGTCCTTATACAAGTGGCTCAGGTGTGAAAATTCCCTTCCAGACAAGCACTGGGACATTCACATAGAACATTCACATGTAGGCCTGAAGGTATTAATCCCTTCTAAAGACCCATAATTGACTCACTTATGCTCACCTAAGAGGCAGCTGTAACGTCTTAGGTGTCATAAACCATCAATGACTCCCAAAGTTTCCAGTGATCCACAGCATTACAACATTAAGTGTGAAACTACCCGCTGAGCCTGAGCATATATTATCCCACCGGACTTCGTGTTTCTTGGGTTTTCCCCATCCCTGATGGATCGAGACTGCAACCATCACTTCAACCAGTGGACATTGCAATTGCAACAACCAGATCTCATCACTGGACTGAGGGGTGCTGATTTTATACCTTTCTACTCTTATCCTTTCTTTCTCTTTATTTTCCTTAATACATTTCCTTACATGTTATGCTTTTATATTGCTATATTACAATAGATAACCAAATAAGTACAGACCTGCTTCCCATTGCACCCAAATTGTTTTAAAATAAACCCTACATATATATATATATTTACAAACACCAGCCATTCAGTGTCATTTCACTTTAATCCACACCAAAGGATCTATTAGCAAGAACCCGGGTTATCCTCGCCTTTTGAAGCACATCGTAACATGTCATAACACCTCCAAGTAGACTGAATCCAAGAGAAAATAGAGGGTATGGAAAGATGGCTGAGGGTAAAATTAGAGGAAACTGAGAAGTTATATTCACATCCTAACACAAGTTATGGTACAGAAATTATAAGGTAAAATGCAGCTGCTACTCCCTGGATGGAATGTGGTTGGCATGCTGGAAATCTATTCCATGATGATTCCCCACACCCACAACCTGCAGCCATAGCACCTGCTAAGGGGGATGGAATGGAGGGTGGAGCAGCATGGAGACACCTGGCCAGTCTCTAGAAATCCTTGCAGGGAGGGGAACTCAATGGTACTTTGCAGCTGATAAACCCCATAGCACCTGTCACCCAAGGGAGAGAGATGTCTTGCTGCTAAGCCAACAACTGTGGTGAAATCATTCTCCTTGGATGAACTTGGTTCCTTATAGCCTAATTGTGATATTAGCACACACCTCCATTCTAAAGTTACCTCCTTCCAAGGTACAACCACCCCTCACTGGGCATGCACTCTAGATTTTATTGACTATATCTTAAAGACTGAAGCAAGACAATTTTACACCAATCAGTAACAAAGGTATACATGACTAGAGTCACTCAAGCTCTACCTAAACATAACGAAATAGTATAAAAGTAAGTCGAGAATGGGGGAAAAGTTAGGAAAGACTCCATCATTACTGGGATCAGTCGATGGGCTGAACCTGTCTTCTCCCCCATAGGGACACCTATTGGTTAAGAACCATATGCTATATGCACTGAATATTTTATTGAGGATTAGACCTTGTCTCTGTATTGCTTTGAATACATTTTTGCAGTCAGATACTATCACCAACACTCCTCAAATCTTAACCTGTCACAATTTTATATTAATAAAGTGTTATTCCATAAACTGCTAGTGTGAGTCCTTCACAGGCATTAGCAGTCGCCAGCAGTGGGTAACATACTCAAATAAAGTGGAAGACCTGCTGAGGGGTCTCCCTTATGATGTTAGTGTGCATCCTTGAATAAGTCATTTAATCCAGCAGGACTGTTCAGTGAAGGATTCCTCTAATGGGACCCTGACAGACTGGTCCAGCACAAGGGTCTTGACTTTCCAGGGGTGCTGACAGACAAATCAAACACTAAAGGTCAAGGAAATCTCCCCTTTTCATGTGACATGGGGTTATGAACTGAATTTTGTTATTGGTGAAGGAGGAAAGAATAAAAAAGAAAAAAGAAAAAAAAAAGAAAAAAAAAGAAAAAAAAAAGAAGGTGTGAATGACTACTTCTACATAGAATCATAGAACATCCTGAGTTGGAAGGGACCCACAAGAATCACTGAGTCCCACTCCTGGCCCTGCACCGGATAACCCCAAGAATCCCATTATGTGCCTGAGAGTGTTGTCCAAATGTTTCTTGAACTCTGACAGGCTTGGTGCTGTGACCACTTCCCTGGGGAGCCTGTTCCAGTGCCCAACCTCTGGGTGAAGAACTTTTTCTAATATCTAACTGTGCTGGTTTTGCATCACGGAAGTGATGTTCTAAGACAAGCTGCTAGCAGTTTCCTCCGTGTCTGGCAAAAAAACCAATCAGTAATTAGCTTTAAGAATTGACAATCTGTTAAACTACTGAGAAAGCTGATATGCTTCTGTGAACACTCATGTTAAAATCAAAAATCTCGGGAATTTTCCCTTTTCCGGCCTGAGATCAGGTAACACAGCCAGCCCGGCCCCCCTGTCTCAGCCGGGCTGGGTGGCCCCTGCCACAGGGCCGGGCCCCTTCCCGGGGAGCCCTCCAGGCCCCATCGGCTGCCGGGCAGGTGGAGGGGAAGCCGCGGGGCGGAGGCCAGGCCAGGCTGGCTTAGCCAAGATTCTACCACCATTGAGATTCGCCCGCAACCACCGGGCAGGGGGGAGGAGAAGCCATCGGCCCCCAGCCATGCTGTTGCTGTGTTCTAGTCTGGCTGCTGAGATTCTGGCCCTCCCCCAGTGCAGCTGATCCTGACACAGTCCTAGCACAGCTGCTGCAGAAACCTCTACTGTAAAACAGCTCTGGCTGCAAGCTACCGAGCTGGACAGTGTCACATGATATTTAACTCTTTTAGTGCTTTAATCCTCCCTCGGATGAGAGTAAAAGACAAAGTGCAGGCATGTAAAAAAACAACATAAAAACACCGAAGTCAATAAAGAAGTCAAGTCCCAGATGGGAGGAATGAGGAGATGCCTTTAGTTTTAGGCTAAAAATCCTCTTATAAAGCTACAGAAAAAGATATAATTGAGACATCAGACTCTTTTCCCCTATAACACATTGAAAAGTATAGGGAGATGACTCATTTACATTGTATCTAGCAAAGGCCTCCATGCTAAAGTAAACAAATGTTAAAGTAGCTGTGATCCCATGAGAAGTCTGAACAGAGAAAGAGAGAAGAGTGATGAAGACCCTGTGCCCCCAGGAAGAGAAGATGATCACTGTTCCCAGAGATGAAGATGATTTCAAAGATAGATAAAGAGAACCTTTACTCTTAAACAGCTCATCTTTAAAATAGTACCCCATAAGTTAACATAGCCCATAAACACGACTGCAAGAAAAGCTGTAAAAATAAGGACTTCACAATTACACATTTTCCAGGCAGTTGCTATTTGTGGAAATTAAAAGCCACAAAATAACTGTTTTCTTGTGGAGAAGTCTCCATAAATTTACTAGAGGGACTCCCCTACCTAAGCAAACTGCAGAAAGACTATTCTAAAAGTAATAAACTGACTAAATTATTTCTGCATGTTGTTATTAAGAAAGAAAAGGTTGTAGGGGGGAGGAAAAGTGTTCTAAAAGTTTTATTCTGATTCTTATTTTTTTCTTTTAGTTACTATTAATAAAGCTTTCTTTATATCCTTTTAAAGTTTTGAGCCTGCTTTGCCTTCCTTCTAATCCTATCTCACAGCAAGAAATGAGTAAGTATATGCTAGTAAGTACACTGGCATTTGGCCAGCATTAAACCCACCACACCAACCTAACCCTCCCCTGACACAGCCTCAGGCCATTCCCTCAGCTCCTGTCACTGGTCACCACAGACATCAATGTCTGCCCCTCCTCTTCCCCTCACGAGGAAGTTGTAGACTGCCATGAGGTCTCCCCTCACTCCTCCAGGCTGAACAAGCCAAGCAACCTCAGACACTCCTCGTATGACTTCCCCTCTTGACCCTTCACCATCTTTGTAGCACTCCTTTGGATTCTCTCTAATAGCTTTACATCCTTCTTCTATTGTGGCATCCAAAACTGCACACAGGACTTGATGTGAGGCTGCACCAGCTCAGAGTAGAGCAGGACAATCACCTCCCTTGACTGGCTGGCAATGCTGTGCCTGATGCACCCCAGGTCACGGTTGGCCCTCCTGACTGCCAGGGCACACTGCTGACTCATATTCAACTTGCCATCAACCAGGACCCCCAAGTCCTGTTCTCTTATGAGGAGATGCTGTGGAAGCTGGGCCTGTTTGGTCTAGAGAAGAGAATGAGAGGGGATGTCATCAGTACATACAAATATCTGAAAGGTGGGTGTCAAGTGGATGGTGCTAGACTCGTTTCAGTAGTGCCCAGTGGCAGGTTAAGGAGCAATGGACATAAACTAAAACATAAGATGTTCCACCTCAACATGAGGAAGAACTTCTTTCCGTTGAGGGTGGCAGAGCATTGGAACAGGCTGCCCAGGTAAGGTGTGGGGTCTCCTTCTCTGGAGACATTCAAAACACATCTGTATGCATTCCTTTGTAACCTGTTCTAGGTGAGAGGAATATTGGATTTGTCTT
>WBNO01033401.1:0-12148 GCA_013400575.1 Peucedramus taeniatus
CACTAGGGGCACCCACCTCTCCCTCTATGTTCATTCTGGTCCTTTCCGATTACCTTAGCTTTTTCCTTCCAAAATGTTCTATTCCATTGAGATTACCTCACATTTTACCTTCATTATGTCCTTATCTGCATCTATATATTACCCCCGATTTAAGCCCCAAAATGCCATGTAATGATTACCTCGGATTTTATCTCTAAAATGTCCATTTTGTCCTCTACTGATTTCCCTCAGATTTTCCTTCACACACATTCCTTATTTTCCTGTACAAATTATCTCCGATTTTGCCTCTAAAATATTCATTAACTCCCCTGCAGATTTCCTGAGGTTTTACCTTAAAAATTATTTTTCTGGCCTTTAAAAATTACCTCAGGTTTTTGTCACAACATTTTCTCTGCCTGTTCTCCCCAAATCACCTCAGACTCTTCCTGCCTTTTCCCAAAACCAACTATCCCCCCGAGGGATCCCCTAGATTTTCCCATCAGAAATGTCTGCTATATATCCTGCACAGATTACCACTGTCCAGCAGAAATGTAACTCCTCAACTTTGCCCCCAAAATGCTGATTCCATGCCCTACAGACGATGCCAGGGAATCCCATTCCTCCCCTCTGAAGTTTTTGATGTCCCCTCTGAGTTTCCTCAGCATTTCCCCTCACAAACTGAAATACCGTGCAGTCCTCTGATGGTGCAGGGCATTCCATTTTTTACCATAATTTCCCTCTTCTTGGTTTTCCAATTGTCCACAACCATTTTTCCCCAGTGTGACATTTATTATAGTTCTTTCATCCCCACCCCACAGGTTTCCAATCCCTGTTTTACATATCCATTTCAGCTGTGCATCACAGTTTTACTTCTCTTCCTACCATCTGTCTTCCTCATTATCCCATCCTATTTTCTCCCCTTAGCATTCAAGTAACCTTCCTCCAGCTTGATCTGTCTTTCCCTATGAACATCCCCACTGACACCCAAAGCTTTACTTTCCCCTTCATGAAAATAAAGCACTTTACCCTTCTGGATGCTTTCTGGACAAACCCAGTTTGGGAACAGGTTGGTAGCAGGGGCACTCTGACCCTCAGTCTGGGTGACAGCCTGTAGCACTCACAGGTGACCCCAGAACCATAACCACAGTGTTCTGCCATTCCCAGGACTGGAGATCTCAGTCAACATCTTCAGGACATTTAATGACTAAACTAAATGCAAATCCATTACAAATGTGCAATTATTATTATTTTGTTTAAGGCTGTAAATGTAAAGACTTTTGTAGAGTCTTTGTACATGAAGAGAAAGAGTGTTCATCTGAAACAAAGGCTACCACCTTCTTCCCCTGATAACTTTTAGCCCTCAGTCCAGACTTTAGGAAAGTTAGAGACAGGTTTAACATAGTGCTTTGAAGGCTTTTTTGTACCTCGGGAGCACTGTTTAACAGCCTCACCTCTAGGATGGCTCTCGAGCCCCATGGAGACAAAGGCAAACCCTCACACAGCTTCAGAGCTGCTGGGAGAGGAGAATCTGATCCATTGACTTGCTCCCAAAATAGCACCCGCTGGGAGGTGCCTGACTGGCCAATACCTGTGGTGTTTCCATCACCGATTGAGATGAAGTCTGGTGCCAGGAATCCTGGAGTGGTTTCCTTGACAACCAGAAGAAATGCACAACCCAGATGCACATGATTTTTCAGGTGCTGTTTTAACTCCTCTGAAACAATGAGCTGCACCATCAGAACTCAGATAAATAACACCTAGGGGTACAGCTAAATGGTGAATGGTGTTTATGTTCAAGGGCAAATTTGAGCTGAGCCTGAAATCTGCCATGAAACAAACCCTCAAGAGAGCAAGCAGGCTGGAAGTATTTCTTCTATTCAATAGGGCACAGATCTTGCAGGATTATCGACTTTGTTATTTTATAGCCTTTAGATGAGAAATTTCAAGAGATGGAAGGTATTTCTTTGAGATAAATAGAAAAATCTAACATTGAATTTTGGATGTTCCAGCTAAATCCAAAGGTTTCAAATTTCAAAGCTGATTGCAGAAAATGCACTGATCATCTGAAGCACTAGGGGCATTTATTGAAATCAGAATGTATTTTGAAATTGTTTTAACAAAACAGTGTAAATTTTAAGCCAAAGCATTACATCAATAGGAGTAACAGTATATTGTTACTCATTGTTTGTATGTAGGCATGCTCACAAATTTTCTATGGACAGTAAATTCACTGAAAAATTCATATATTCATGAATTCAAGTTACACTGAGAAGCATTTTAAGTCCTATTATGGACACTATTTTTTCAGGGAAGGATTCCATTATAAAATATCAAAATACATAAGAATTGCAAAAGGAAATGTTATTTTAGATTTCATAGTTTTGGAATTTTGTTTTACAAATTACCTACTCTTTAAGGGAAAAAAAACCCCAAGAAGTATCATGTACAATAGATTGACAAGTAGTGTTAAGACTGAAAATAGTTGGGATTTTTTTGGCTTCTGTTTTTAGCTCTTTTATATGATGGACCAAAATATTATTGTTCCAGTTCAACACAGAGTTTTATTTTGTTTAGTAAATAGTCAGAAACATCCATTTCCCTGTTTTGTGCTTGGGAGGAATCAGCACACATGAGGAAGTTAGGGAGAAATTGAAGGGGATGCCATGGATGAAATATGCAAAGTAGAGGGAGTAAAGAAAGGACTTATCAAAGGTGACAAGACAGATGACAAATGTAAATGTTTTTGAACTCTCTGCTGGCATCAGGATACCTCATAATCATTTCATTTCAGACCTTTCTGATAACTCTGCTCTTTCATTAATTCCTTTTTACTGAGGTAATAGGGAATCACTTTGTTTGATGACTCTCAAGATCCAAGAAGGCTAAATATCCTAATAAGGCAATTTTATTTCACAAATAGTATTGCATCCACCAATATAATTGAATTGTAGTGTTTTTTGCAGTAGGCTGTGTCCCTAACAATGGGGTATGCAACACCCTAATCCTGAGGAAATTTTGGCCAAAAGAGTTTGTCCTTTCCCAGAGCTGAGTATCAGTCAGTGGAAAATCATCAGACAGATAGTTTACTCTGAGAAAATATTTAATAACCCAAGCAAAAGAAAGAAGAACCCTGATCACTGTCTTCCTCTGCAGTAAAATTCCCCATGCTCGGGGTTTTGCAATAGTTTATATCCTCCTTTGATTGTAGGTGCAGCCTCAGGAAATGAAATTATTCTCAAATTGTCTTCCTCCTTATCAATAGCTTCCCTTCTTCATGACAAGAGATGCAGACTTTGAACCAAGATGTCAAGGATGTCTTCTGCATAAAAGACAGAACTCTCTGATGCAGCATCAGAAAAATCTTATGAATAACTTAATCAGCTGTTCTTTTACCTATATTACTTAACAACTAATTAAACATGTAATATAAACGTGGCCTTTCATTCGCTGGCATTCAGGAGATGTTTTAGGGCAAAGCAAATCGTCTACTTAGTCCGGTTTACAGCAGGTCACTGCTCTAGGAACTGACTCAAACCCTGACAAAGTGCACTGCCACATAATATCCTGAAACAAGCACTGAGAGGTCCCACAAAACCCCTTCCATTTCTATTTCTGTGGGTCCCAGTGGTTTATAGAGAAATGAATATGTGCTTTTCCCTCAGTGTTAGGGCCCTCCATTCATTTGCAGAATGAAAAGTTCTCTAAGCTTTTAATGTAGGTCACACTCAGCTCTTCACGGCATATTCAACCAAGATGCAGCTATTAAACTTCCCTTTAAAACATTCTCATTTCCCAAGCCAAGAGCCCTGGCTCAGCACTGTAATTATAAACTGGAGGTTCCAAAATTAGCAAGTGGTAAAGGTAAAAAAGGATAGAAGCACAACACACCCACAATTCATTATTTGTTGAGTGAGGTCCAACACTGGATGGGAAAACTAACGAGCATTTTGTGCTTTGAGCTGACTCAACAAAATAAAAATTTTCATTGGATGCATAGCGAGCAGAGCTCCCACTCCAAAGGCAAAGATGCTCCTCTTGCAGCAGTGGGGAACTCTGGTGGCTTCAGCAGATGAGGGACCTCTGCCAGGTGTCTGCAGGGAGAGACACTGCAAGTGCAGGCATCAGGTGTTCAGGCAACTCAAGTGTCTGGCAGAGACCAAAGCAACGATTTCACAGAAACAATAAAACTTCTGTACATTGGAAACTGAAATACTGTAGTATTTTTTCACTTAAGACAGCAGCTCTTTCATAGCAGAAGGGTTCAAGCAAAATATAACAATATATCCTGGGAAAAGCTGATGGATGTGATGGAGGCCTTTTCCTAATCCAGAAGTGAGATTTCCTAGTCTGAAGACCTTTCTTCTTCCACAGTAAACAGGCTTTGTTAAAGCAACAAGGGAAATGCATTAATTTCATGTTTTCCTTTCTTGCTGCTTAACTGCATTCCTTTGCTTTTATCATGAGCAATAATTCCCCCTCACACACCCCCTGCTTTAGCCAGTGAGTTTCCACATTACTATCGTAGGGCTTGAGTGTTGTTTAGCATGGAAATAGCATCAGATTACCCAGCTTAAAATAATATTTTGCCAGGGTTCAATAATTGTAGTCAAAGGATGCTTTATTTGTATTTCAGGTAGTAAAGTACTAATTTTTCCTCTTTATACTTGAGGGGAATTTTAAAAACCTGGGTTCAGAACAAGCTAAGCCTTTGTGTTCCTCAGGAGATCTGAAGTCTGTTTAAAAAAAATAAAAACACAACAACCCAGCATTAAAAATCTTCAAGGGTCCAAGTCATACCTGTCCTGTCGGAGCTGGGGCTCAGCACAGAGAGCAGGGGGCAGCCCATAAAGGAGCCATTGTGTGGGGAGCAGCAGGACACAATCCTGCATTTATGGAGGATTGACTGTTCTGTTTTTTAATCAAGCTTTGTCTCACAGCACCACACTCAAATATCCCAGCGGCACCTTTGCCTTTCAAGTGCATCCTTCACTTGATTGTCAACATAATCCATCCTTCTGTAAAGACACTCCAGGCTTTGTTTTATTAATGAGATCACCTTCTCTCCTCTCCACTCACCACCCTCACTGCCTTGACCTGGGCTGCTTTTTCAAGCTACCAGACTGGCTTCTAGTGCCATCTATTATAATACTTCTATGATCATACTATATTATTATATAATATTATATAATACAGCTATAATATTATATAATACATCTATCATACATCTATTATAATACTATAATAATAATTTTCTCTTTCTCAGGATAAAACCAGTGACTAAATAGAGCTATGTTTTTAAAAAGATTAACTTTTGTGTCTTGCCAAATTATCAGTTTCTGGAGGCATCTTGGAACTTAAAAAACAAAAGAAAAAGGGAGGTGTGATTGCTATTTTACTTCTATCTAAGGATTCTCTTCCATAAGCAAATTTGGAAGAAAAAAACGTGATGAGAAAGACCTGCTTTCCACAGGTGCTGAGTGCCAAGCTGCTCATTACCACAACTTTTTAAATTGGATTATTTGAAACTAATTTTCAATCTCTCTGCAAATATTCTGTGATTCATGGGCAAATTTTCTGTATATTGCTTGATCATGCTACTTACCTACTACCTGTATGCTTTTGGAACCACCAGTTTTCACAAAGAACAAACAGTCCCTGCTCAGTTAATGCAGTTCTTCTTATTCTTTCTTTAACTACAGACAGAAGAAGCAAAATTTCATCTATCACTTTTTTAGAGGGTCGTGCTGTGCTTTGGGAATGGTATTTCCCACTTTTGTTCTCATAGTAAAACCACTCCCTCCTCCCCAGGATGGGATGGAAAGAACTGGAGACACAAAAGGTAAAACTCTCAGATTTTTGTCTTCAGCTTTGAACTTAAATGATGTTAAACATTATGCTTTTAGTTTCAGCATCAAGAAACCTTAATTAAAAGAACAATTTAAATTACATTGTGAAGATATAAAACATCTATCTGTAATTTCTTAACACTCGAGGGTTTAATTGGTATTTTTCACAAAGTTTGTAATGGAAGCATGAAATAATTCCAAAGAGTTCCTCTGCAGTGTGTTTATCATGGGTCAGCCTCCCTCATAAACAGGCTGTGCCTGGAAACTGGAATTACTCACTTAACACAGATTTGTTTAAAAGCCTTCCCTTGGCACCTCCATCCCCCCTGAACCTTCCAGCAGGGAGAACGAAGATGTTTTGGCCCCATTTCACTCAAGAATATCCTTAATTTCATCATAGTCAGCAAAATACTTAGGCACATGCTGTGCTTTATCTTTTATTTTCTTTTTAAAGTGGCCTCTTTAACTTTGTTAGCCCTGAACTCCTTTTTCAGAAAGTAGAGGGATTTACAAGTGGTTTTATATCCCTTAGAGTTCTGTTAAAACAGAAATGAGGTTTTTACTTGTGTGAATCAATCCTGAAAGTAAAAGCAACCCACACAAAACAAACAGCATAAATACACTTTTTTTTTTTTTTTCCCTGAGGAGAAAGATTTGCAGGAGATAACAATTTTTCCTGGAGCAGCTGGCACAGCGGGAGAAAAAAAAACATGGACAAGCTTTCCAGCTTGCAAACCCTTCTTCAATTCCAAAACAGGAGTCCTGAAAAGCACAAGGAGTTTTTCAGTTAAGTTTTATCAAGTCAGGCATTGAGATAGATCCTGTAACACCTCAGGAGCTCCAGGGTGTTCCATGGACCTGGAGGTTTTGTGTGTGAAGTCCTTCTCTCCCATTACTGCAGCAGGTTTTGCAGTTCCTTTTATTTTCTTTTTCCCCCTTCCCCCCCATCTCTTTTACTAGAAATACAGCTCTTATGCCTTCCCTTGAACATTTTATAATAATTTTACAAAGCTGTGCTTTGGGCCTCATTCCTCCTTGATTCCCTTGGAAAAATGAGTCATAAAAGGGACATACAAGCACCTGGTTTCCCTGAGAGAACACACATTTTAGGTAGCTGCTGCTAATTTCACATGTCCTAAAGTGCAACCCTTATCAGATTCAGCTAAAGTAAAACAAGGTGCAAACAGACAGTAGGAAATGGCCTTGTTTTGACAGGAACAGGAATAACCTGGAGTGTGTTTGTTCCTGAATAAAGCAAAGGCAGCTATTGATTGAGTCCAGCTCACTGGGATGATTCAAATTAAGCACCAGATTTAGGTCTTGCTGCTCAGATCTCAGTGACAGAAACTTTTCTGAGAGCTTGCATGCAAAGCTGCTTGTATCACTTGTATGCACTCAGGGCAGCTTTTCTGCTTGTCAGAAGCTCAGAAATAGCTTGAAGACACAAATAAAAGCTGTCAAAATTGTGTTTGAAAGACACAAATAGAGGCTATCAATTGTTTGTTTTTTTGTTTCCAAGAGGGCAAACAGGGATAAGCCTGGGATAAGGGTTGGAGAAAAGATTTGGGAGAGGCAATGAGGGAAAACTGAAAAGGGAAATGTTCAGAAGTAATAGAATCTGTAACCCTAAAGGAGATATTCTTCAGAGCTGAAATAAATGCAGGAGTCCTAAAACTCAGCAGACCTTTACTGTCTGCATATATTTATTAAACCCAGTGAGAAAAGACACAGTTCATTTCCCGCAAAGGTCTGGGCTCACATCTGTGCTGAGCAGTAAAGACAAAAACCAGAGATTCCTCCTCCCAATCTGGAGCTGCTAAATAATTAGAACATCCTTATTAGCAAACATGCCCTCAGGAAGCTTATCAAAAGTCATACAAAGAACCTAACTTATATTTCTGACTGTAAAGATGTTTATTTAAATAGATACCATTATTCAGGATTTCTTTTTTAATGGGGGTTAGAAACATAATCAAGCACAATGTAAATGTCATATTCTCTTAACACACTCCTGCAGTTGTTCCATGATCTGCTGTTCAAAATTCTCCAAATTTCAAAAAGGCTCTGGATTTCTAAGACAAGCCTTTGTAAGAAAGTTTTGAAATACTGAATATTTTCAAATATATGATCTGCTTTTCCCACTTATATTTTTGCATTCATAGACTATAAATATCAAGGAACTCTTGCTACTTTTACCTGTTTGTGCCAAAGTTTCTGTGTGTGGGTTTGACACCTAAAATTAGGTGAAGGAAAGAAGATGCAATCCCTTTTTCCTCCTTGTCAGGGAGTTTCTCTTCTCAGGAATATAAGAGCTATTTTCATTCTAGAAATGACTGACTTATCCCCTTCAAGTGGCAAGTATCAACTGGAAACAATTACCTTTGGAAAGAGGAAGTTTTCAATTTTAGGATGAGTGAGCACCATCTGTAATTTCGTGCCTTCAGGCTGCCTTAACTAAAAAGTTCAATAAGTTAAAGCCAGGAAGAGGGGGAAAAAAACCCAAACCAAGACAAACCCCTCCCCAAAACTTTAATTATTTCCAGCAAAATGAGTGTTTTAGCCTTTTGTTTGCACACAGATATTATGCTTGTGGAATGGTTGTAAGTTGTGCTCTTTTTTTAGCGTTTTCTGAGTTTGTTTGAAGTGTCAGTGCTACAGCATTGTGAGGATGAACTCCAGATGTCATCATTTTGAAGTCCAGGGCAGATGATGGATGATCCTCAACACTGTTTATAAACAGAGGGCAAACACAGAGCCAGCACAACAGCCTGGCTTGTCTTGCATTCTAGAAACAATAAAAAATACAACAGATATTTGATGAGGATTTCTCTTCATTCAGAAGAGAGTTCTAGAAATTCCGTTTTAAAAAAATATCATTTTACATAAGAAAAAAAGCCCCAAATATTCACACAGAAATACTTGCCCCTCACACAAAGGAAATGTTTCTTTTTTGATCTTCATACAAAGCATTTCAGCAACTGGCAAACTGCAAAACCTATCACTTCAGTTAGAACAAATAACTGAAAATGGGCTCTTATCTGAATCTTATCCTAATTCCAGAATATAAACACATTGCTCTGCACAAGAGGGCCTGGCAATATCACAAAACCTGATTTTCTAAGATAGTTTTTAATCCCACTGTTGAGGACAGGACTGGAATTACCATTGTCATACACAAAGCATGGTCTTGAAATGTTTTAACCCTTCACATTACCAGAGTTAAAACAATTTTTATTTCCTTTTTAAATAGATGCAAAGAAATTGGCTGGATTTTATGCAGTAAGGCAAAGGGGTCTGTTAATATTTTATATCATATTATTATGCTTACCTTATAATTGCCAATCTTATTCAGGCCTTATTTGCACCTTAGAATTGTGGATTTCATTCAGGCATCAGTGAATTTTTTCCCCATCCATTGTTTGCTTGCTTTTTCTAAGAACTTTTAAAATTTCTGGATGTCTTATAAACCCCATTCACCCTCTACTTTCTCAAAATGCAGTTCTTAGCTAAGGAACTACATAAAATTGGTTGACATCAAGATTTTGATGCTACATCCAAGCATTCTTTATCTGATCATCCATGAAATTTGGGTATTTTGTTTGGATTTTTTGTTGGGTTTTTTGTTGGGTTTTGGGTGTTTTTAATTTGTTGTGTTTCTCCTGTTGAATTGATTTTATCTCACTCCCAGGGATTTTTTAGCACAGCCACAAAGTGGAGTTCCCAGCCCTCAGATATTCAAGGGTGGGCAGGGTGCAACAAGAGGCAAATACAGAAGTGATGTGACCCAAGGGCTGCACAGCCCCGTTCTTTCCTGGGGAAGGGGAAGACCTTGATCCACAATTAGGTACAGAGAGAGACCTTGTAACTTGGCAAAGAAAACAAGGCCAGAGAAGATAAAGAACTAGGCAGGATTTCTTGGCTCCTTTTGTTTGCATGCCATTGTGGGGCCTGATATATTCCATTTTCTGCCAGTTCTTTGCCTCATTACCCTTGAACTTAATGTTCATCCCATAACAGCAGTGCCTCTAAAGGAACACCTCTGCACATCAAGACACGATCTGCTCTTTTGCTGAGGTAAAAGCCTCTTAAGGGAACCAGGAAGAAGCTTCTTAAAACACATATGGAAAGATTAATGTGTCTGAATGAAAGGAAACATTCTGAAATTTTCAGAAGCTTAGTTCATATTTTAATCAGTTTTGTGTGTATAGTAGCTTACTTGTCATTAAAATCATGCAAGAAAGGCATGAAAATATTTTTTTAAGTTCTATCCTGCTTGCTTTCAGTGAGAGCTGCATTCTAAGCTTCCAACTCAGCTGTGAAAGAGTATAATGCTACCATCTGGATAATGCCTTAGGATTCAGCACTTTAACTCCCTCTGTCTCCACAGCAGCTCTCCCAAAACCCCATCAATGCCCTTTGGGTCCTTCCCAAGGATCCCTTACCCTGTTCCCAGGAATGATTTGGAGTGGTACAGAATAAACTCCAGGTGCTGGCCGTGAGCCTTCGTGGCCACTGCAAAAATTAAACCTCTCCTGGCTGGAACCAGGACTCCTTGTTTGATAATTCTGCATTTTTACCACCCCAAGAAGGGTTTGGAACAGCCCTTCCAGACCCTGTGCCTCCCTTTGAGCCACTCTGTCACCGTGCCCTTCCTCACCCATGAAAAGGCAAGACAATAAATTGGCAAAAGTTCTTGGGCTGAGATTAGGGCAGGGAGATTATCAGTTACCATCGCAGGCAAAACAACCTGGGAAAAAATTACATTTATTGCCAAATAAAATTCATTTGGGCAGAGAGAAATCAAGACAAATTGAAATAGCAGCTTCTACCCACTCCATACCCACAGCTCCTTCAGGGATGTTCATCTGCTCCACCAGGGTCTTCAGGCAGCTGAGGCAAAGCTTTCAATGTATGAAAGCAGTGCTTGAGCTCAGCAGTGTGTTTTAATGATTTTATCAGAAGCATCTGAGAGCAGACTGCAGCATGAACACCATTAACACCACTCTTCTCACCTCTCAGTCAAAGTGCAGGGAGAAGAATAAAACCAGGGAACTTTCCCTTACTTTAAATACTTTCAGCATGCCTGGTTTACATGAATTCCTTTTTAAGAACCGAGTACCAGTTGAGACAGAAGATCTGGCACTTCAGTCTGACCCAGCACTGAGCTCTTACATAAGTTTTCATTTCTGTTTACACGATTTTCTTTCCTCCACCCTCTCCTCCTCCTCCGCATCACTTGTCCGTATCCTCCTGCAATTTAATTTGGTTTCAAGTTATGTAAAATGTTTTCATCACTCACTGCTATGAGCTATCATCTGAGTGTGCAATCCTGTTCCAGGCCACAGAGTCCCCGGAGAACACAAACTCTCAGGAGAAATGGGATTTCTTTGATGTCACTGCTCTGGGAGGAGGAAAGTGGCCAAGGCATCCTTTGAAACCACCCCATTCAACCAGGATGCTTCATTTCCAAGTGTCCCATTTGCAGCCAACTCACAAGGACGTGAGGCAGTTCTGAAGTCCTGGGTATTTTCTTTTTAAGTACACCACGTTTATTCAAACCAGCCACATGGTTTTTTTTTCTTATTGATAAGCACTGAAACAATTAGAAAACTTGCTACATATAAGGATGTAATTAACAGGCAGCAGACAATCCAAATTCCATGGAAATTTTAGTAGGAATAAGGTTATTAATAATCCTCTCATAGAATTCTAAAATGAGTCAATTTATTGCATGTCCTGAGTAGCTAAGATTCCCAGGAGGCACAAGTTACAACATGAACATAAACTGCGAGTAAAGATGAAGACATTAGACTGAAAGTTCAAAAATCTGTTCTCTATGTTTTTCTTTTTAAAAGATTAATTTGACAAGATCAGCTTTAACACAACAATCTTAAAGACAGGTTATAGATCATGACCCCTCACAGAAGCTAGTCTGGGGATTTTATTCAGGAGCAGAAAACCTCGATTCAACACCTCCTTTTACCTGTTGCTAAAGTACAACCTCCTCCCCAGTGTGACAGCACAAAAAGCAGGAAAGGACCTGGCTTTGTGTGAGCCCTGCTCAGCAATAACAAAACCATTTCTGTATCATCAACGCTGTGCTCAGCACAAATCCAAAATGCAGCCCCACACCAGCCACTGGGAAGAAAATTACCTCAGCCAAAACAAGCACACATGTAAAAATGCTTCAGAAGATGAATAATACATGTACAGAAACACATACATATATATATCAAAATATCTGGGATTTGTTGGCTTTTTCAAATGTTTTAAATGTTTTAACCTTCGAAAAGGCTGTGTTTTGTTGGTTTTTTTTTTTTTTT
>WBNO01033402.1:0-65237 GCA_013400575.1 Peucedramus taeniatus
ATAAATAAAAATATAATGAAAATATGTTTTCATATGCTTCCTAGGGAACAAATTCTGCAATTTACAACCCAGTTTTACATAGCAAAGATAAATAGTTAACTAAGCAGCAATATGTCTAGACTCAACACTTCAGACCAGAAAACACTCCCAGAATTGCAGAATTATTTTGACTATTGAATTTTGTAGGTCAGCGTTACTCAAGCTTTTGAAAATGTAAAATTATACTGAATAATATGAAAGCACAGGCTAATACAGGTTTCATACTAGACTTCAACTGGCTCATCTTTACAGATGGGCAATAGCATAACAGTCTTCCTTTTAAGACACTGAATTGTTTATCCAGTACATGAAAGAATACAGATAAACAAATGTATACCAGACTGACATGTTTCTGTTCATACTGGATTTTGCAGTGTGTCTCATGTAAAATTTCGAAAAGGTTTATACTCTTTTCTAATTCTTGCGAATGTTTGGAATTAATCTTGAGGTTTTATGGATTAGGTCACTTACTGAAATAAATAAAATTACTAAATACGTGAGAATAATTTGCAATTAAGTTACTATCATGACAATTTTCATTAAATCAATGCACTGGAATGAATAGTAGAGAAGTACAGTAGAGAAATGGCAACTATACTTCATATCTGTAGGTAATTGAACACATACTCAACTCTAGCCTTCAGTGCATTGATGAAGGACTTTAAAGTTTTGTGGGGGAAAAGTTTGGTTTAGCATAGATGATAAGGGGAAAAAGATGCCAATAAATCCGTATCATACAAAACATCATGGCAACCTGAGAGAAGAGGAGAGAAAAGTTGAAAACAACAGGTATGTCTGTATGTTCTGTCAGAGCAAAGAAAGAGGACAAAAATACTGGGTTCCATGCAATGAAGAGACGAGCAATGTAGCTCCTTATTTTCTCTGTAAGCACTAATAATCAGATAGGGACAAAAGGAAAGAAGATGGTACAAGGGCATTTGATCAGTCTTTAGAGGCTGTAAATTAAGGAAACAAGTGTGACTTTTGTCTAGGTAATTCTGAGGAAACTATCCAAAGGGATGAAATAGATTGATTTTCCCTATAGGAAACTAGCTAAAATAGAAGTAGCAACAGACTCAGTCAGTGGGAACTTTATTGCTTTGCAACAGCACTGAAAAGGTAATATTCCTTGATTTTGCATACAAAGAAATTGAGGTTGGCAATATCTACTGATTCAACCACTGCCCTCCCACTTCCCTCTGTCCTCCTCAACAGCTGGATTAGTCCTAAATGTCAAAAGTGTCCAGTTCTCAAAAGTAGGCCTGATGGCTTAAAATAGCAGCTAACTTCTTCATTCACACTGCATGCTAACGAGCAGAACTGTAATTTTCTACCTTTACAACTATTTAATCATTAATAGTCTGTCCAATCCTTTTTGTATTTAGCACTGCAATGACAAGAGTATCTCTTATGTTCTTTCATGAATAATAGGTATATTTCAAAATAGTCTAAAAGATGGTGACAGAAATTCCGACTTCTGAATTCTGTTGAAAATTGTTCAACAACATTGAATTCCTTGAGTGTAATAGATCTATTATTTCAGGCTACAGAACTTGTTGATGGAAAAATGTGTATTTCTGGATATGTGTGTTCAAGACTGAATTTTTGAGGTACCTTTATTTAATGATCAGTGACATATTTAGGAGTCACCTTCACTTGTCAACACATTTTCTGTTGAAGTGAGTCAGAACTTCTATACTCAGTTTTGCTTCTAATGAGTTGACAAAGATCAGCTATAAATTGCAAACTGCATTCAGGTTAGCTTTTAAAATATTTTTGGGGTCATAAAATTGGCATTTTTTATGTGCTTTACTTAACATCATCTCACACTTAACAATGCATCAATTTATCTTAAGCTGAATAATTCAAATCAAATGTTGGTAAACTATGAAAGCCTTTTTATATGGAGATTCAGAGAGAATCATACCTCATTTGAGATTTATGCTGAATGTGTTCACTGTGGACCTTTTAACATTTTTTAAAAGATCCTTGTTGATATTATGCATGTCTTTTTCATTCTGTTGGGGGAAAAAATCACTTTTGTTGTTGCATGACAGATGGCAACCACAAAAGAAATCATATTAGATGTGTTTGAAACACATCTAACATCGTATGAATTTAAATTTTGTACACAGATGTTTCAGAACAAGCAGTGTTTCACAGAGAAATTTGGGGAGCAGAGAGAAGAAAGTATTTGTTAGCACATGCACATGCATACATATATATTTATATATGTACGTTATGATGCATTACACTTTCCATGAGAGTAGCAATACAGATTATAAAACACTGTAACTGGGAAGTAAAAACTCTTTAGTTCATGTTTTAAAGTGTTTTCTATACACACAGCAGAGCAAGAGGACAGGAAGAATGCATTTAATAGGAAATACTATTGATTTAGAATTTGATTCTGACTTAGTTTTCAGTATGCATTTGAATCATACCAGTGTGTTTGAAAGTAAAATTAATATTTACATATAGCTTATGGAAAATTTTTCTTCCTTCAGTGGAGACCTTTCTAATGAAAAAGAATAAAAATAAGTATCTAATAAATAGGGAGTACATCAGACAATTACTTCAAAAATTTTGACTCGGTAATATTACCCCAGAATCAAGATCTCTTTTGCTTTCTTCACAGTCCAAGCTCCTATAATATATGATGATTATTCTTTTGTAATGGGTATTCTATAGATATAATTCAATGGTCAAAATCAGCTGTGGACCAAACTAAGCCACTAAAGCCACTTAAATTACTTTTAAGAAAACCCAAGCCAAATGAAACCATCATTTCTTTCTCTTTTTTCTACTATTCTTTTTTCTTTTGGGTTACTTTTTTTTTTTGCCAGAATCAGTTCCTCTGGTGTTTTCTGAGGCAAGCATCAGCTTTTCAGCACAAATAGAGAAGAAAGCAGTGCATGGAAGAGAAGGAGCAACCAGGGATTTGGACAAGTAGGAATTGCCTTCAGTGGACATGATCATAGCACAATTCATGGAGCTAAACTAAAGAAGCTCCAATCTCAAGGTGAATTGGGGGCCTAAACACAAAAAATCAAAGAAATATAAAGGAACAGAGTGGCAGCATGCAGAATACACTGTAACTTTTTCATTTTTCATATTGGACTATGACAGTATTCAAGAATTAGATTTTTTTTAATGTAGAATTTCTAAGGTAGAGGCAGAAAACATGAGTCCTAGCCAGTAACTGTAGTATAGCTTTTGATGCAATAAAATACAGAATTATATAACATGCTATGAAAATCTACTCTAAATTGTCTGTGGTCCAATAGTTCAGAACAAAATTTTTCACACTTATAATTTTTCCTCCCAAAACAATGAAAAAGACATACATAGTATCAATTCTTTGGTCTATTTGAAATATTTTGTGGTCAGTACCAGTTTTTCTGGCAAGATCATGGAGCAGATTCTTCTGTAAGCTCTGCTAAAGCACATGGAAAATAAGAAGGTGATTGGTGATTGTCAGCATGGCTGCACTAAAGGCCAGTTGTACCTCACAAATTTGGTGGCCTTCTATGATGGGGTTATAGCTTTGAGGGAAGGGCATCTCCCCAGACTTGTGCAAAACATACGGCAGTGTCCCTGGGCAGGGCTTTGAGCCACTAGACCTAGAGGGTGGCATCCCTACACACGGCAAGGGGGGTTGGAATGAGATGATTTTTAAGGTCATTCCAACCCAAATAATTGTCTGAGTCTATGATGTTTCCATGAAAAAAAGGTTCCTTCGATTTTATTCTGGTTTTTGGCCTTAAATACTGTCAGCATAACAATTGTGCAAGTGTGATAAGTCTTAAACCATGGAAAATTGACATTGATCACAAATTATTTCAGATAGACCAAATTAAGAGAAAAAACATTAGAATAAGCTCATTTTTCTTCTAAATAACACCCTTCTGAAAGATAAAAATGAATAATGCTCTCTGCTACAGGTCTAATGATATCCCCAGAATTGCTTCACATATCAACAGATAAAAAAGGACATTTAATTAACAGCTGTCCCTTCTCTTTTGAATGAAACCAGAAGCGTCCTTACACACTTAGGGAAGACAGAGCCAAATGATCTGTTTAGACTTGTTAGGGTTCAGCAAGACTTATTTTGAAGCTCAGTTTCTAATTAATGTAAGAGTTGTATATCACACTGCAAGACACTTTCTCAGTGGGTTTCAGTGCTCTATGGATCATGGGTAAAGAAAAAAAAGACTGATATTTTGATGTTGAAAAGTATTATAAATTCCTTCAACTGACTTATATCTGCTCAGACCTCCTGAGGTTTTAATATAATTTAAAACAGAGTTCATTAAATTATCAAGGACATAGACAAGGAGGGTTACATGACCTTACAACATAATTAGAGATATAGAGTGACAGATAATTTTGAGAAAATAAAGAATATATGTGATCTATCAGACACCTGTGTATACAGAAAGATGGAGATGGTCTCTGGTCCCAAGTAGCAAGTGACTGGACAACAGGAAATAGCCTCAAATTACACCAAGCAGGGTTTAGGAAAGGTTTAGGCTGCTAGGAAAACTTTTGCCACTAAAAGTGTTGTCAGGCATTGGCACAGGGTGGTCAGGGAAATGTCTGAGTCACAATCCCTGGGAGTATTCAAAAGAAGTGTGGATATGGCACATACAGACATGGTTTAGTCATGAAAAGTGCGGTGCTGGGTTAATGGTCAGACTTGATGGTCTTAAAGGTCTTTCATAATCTTAGCGATTCTATGATTCTAAATGATTTGTTTGGAGGGAGTGTGTTTGTGATGGGTCATATATGCAAGAACTTTAATTTGCAAAGCAAAATAGAATTAAATGCTACACAGCACTGAAAACATAATACACTGGCATGTATCAACAACGACCACACTTTTAGGGCAATTAAATCTTATCTACCCACAAAGCAGAAACACCTGCTGTCTTCAAAAACTGACAAACAATAACTCTGCCCTCAGTTACTATCCCTGAGAACATCTTAGTTCATTCATAGCTTTTTACAATTAATTCTTCTTGACAGAAGACAACCAGATGTATAGGATTTGCAAAAATTCCCTATTCTGTCTGGCAAATAAAACCAGTAAACCCAGTAATATTAAACTAAACTAGTTTAATATTATTAAATAATTTTCACTTCCTATAGACTACTATTTATCAGCATTTGTAGATCTCAAAGTAGCTAAAAAAGGAGAGAAGTATTATTATAATAAGTATAAAACTGGAGAAAAGAGATGTGGTAGATTAGAAGCTACCTCATAACTGGAAAATAGCATTGTCATCCTCTGAATTCTATATGCAAAAAACCACTATGTGGTAAAACCTAATCAACAAACCAAAACAAACTTGTGATAAGCTTCTTAGAGCTGCTAAAGAAATTTTGTGCACCAGACCTTAACACATTTGACTTAAAAATCTCTTGTGTTTCATGAAACCTCCAAAAGCTGATTAATATGTGAGATCATTATTCAAAATAATAATAAAGAATAATATCACATTTTTAATAACAAAACTGATTGATAAATCAGTAGGTTTGTTTTTTTTCTGTCAAAGAAAATGAGTGCTATTTTTAAAATAACTGCAAGAGAATATTACCTGTCATATCAGAATTTAGTTACCTGGTTTGGAAAAATGTCTTTTGTTCAATGAATTAGATCAGTGCTTCTACCTCCTACTTGTCAGAGAAAGTTCCTTTACAACAAGTCTGCTCCATTGTATTGCCACCTGCATAAATTATATTTGGAGATTTTAATACACCTTTAGGATGGTAGCACTAAACCATAGCTTTAACAGGCTGCCCAGGGAAGAGGTGAAATCACCATCCCTGGAAGTGTTTAAAATCCATAGAGGTATGATGCTTAGGGATATAGTTTAATGGTGGGCCCGACAGTGCTGGATTAGTTTTTGGGCTTGATGACCCTTGAGGTCCTTTCCAACCTTTATAATTCTATGATTCCATAATTATTATAGAGGTTTATGGGCAGTTGCATTTCTATAGCCAAAACTGGGCTGACTAACATTCAAAACTAAGTATAGTCTAATTCTGTTCCTTAATTCTGTGGGACTACCTGAAATCCACAGATTTGATAAGCATAGCACAAACAGCAGTCATACCATGGCAAAACCCTTGGTGAGCTTAGTAAATAAACTAAAAAAGTTCATTAATAACTGGTTTGAATGCTAAACTGGTTAGAAAAAAAGCACGGCTTTATGCTTAAATATATAAGGAGCATGATTTTTTTACCTTAAAACCAGCTAAATATGTAATAAGAACTGTGTATTAATCTGTAAATAGTCAAGTATCAGGAGAAAGGAAAGGTGTCTGCTGGACTGTTGGGGTTGGATCTATTTCTTTTGTGTTTGTGGAATCTTTTCCTGGTGGTTTTGCTAAGTTACTAATTGCTGGGTACTTATGGGTACTTGACTGAAACAAAAGGGGGCAGCAGGTTTTTCCTGGGGAACAGCAGTGGAACAGGTCAGTTCGGTCTGAAGGGCACCGTTCTGAAAGGACAATGGAGCACCAGAGGATCCTGCTTGTTTTCCACTGGATTTCTTCCCAGAGGAAGACTGGACTCATCTCGTCACCACTGCACTTTCCTACAGGATCATCTCCACTTCACAGAACTGCATCTATTACTCCAGGAGAATTTTATCTGGATTGCTTTTAACAACCTGACACCCAGGGTGTCAGGTCACATCCCCAACTGTCAGGGTTTTTCTAGGGTTTTGTTTGTTTTGTTTTGCTTGTCTCTTGGTGCTATTACATTTGTATTTTCTTTTTTTTTTTTTTGTCCAATATTCCTAGTAAAGAATTGTTATTCCTATTCCCAAATCTTTGCCCGAGAGCCTCCAATTGCAAAATTATAATAATCTGAGGGAGGGGGTTTACATTCTCTATTCAAAGGGAGATTCCAGCTTTTGCTGGCAGATACCTGTCTTTCAAACCAAGACATGGACTTTGAATAATTTAATAGTGACGCATCGTTCAGAAATCATGACATTAAGGATACCAGAATTTAGAAAAATCTGTACCTTTTTCTAAAGTGCATGGCAAAAACTGGCACAAAATCCCTTATGATATTTCCATGGAAAGTTGTGGACTTGTGGACTATAATCTTTCAAACTTTGATCTGCTTGTTGCTAGTGCTTTTCAAAATACGAGGTCCTATTACTTTTCATGAATCACAAAGCAATAATATATAATGACACATATCCTCCTCAATAATGATTTGTGTCTTAAAACATTAGCTTATCAAATGTGGAGTTTGAAGATACTGAAACATAGCTCTAACTCAAAGTTATTGCTGAGTTCTTGCATATATTACTTTACAAACTCTGAACCTTGGGAATTTGTACAGTGACCTAAACAAACAGCCATGTATAAAAGTCCTAGTAAAATATACTATTCATCCATAAATGGATCTCTGTGAAATTATAGACAACATAATCTTTTTATATTACTGCATTTTCCTTTAATCTTGAAGAATAGGTGGAGTCACTGGTTGGGTTCATCTGCCTAACAGAACAAGTGGGAAGTGGTCCTCGTTTCATGTCTCTTTTGATACTGAGTGCTGTCCTTACTGCTGAGAAAAGAAATCTTTGATATGCCATCCACACTTCAGAAACCTGCTGCCTGTTAATGTATCACTCCTAGGAACACTATCAAGCCCTCCAGGCAGGATTTTTCATTCTCCTTGCTGTTTTCACTCTCTAAATTATTTGCAGTATAAATAAGCCAGTACAGATTAATAGATTGTGAGGGACAGAGAGAAGCAGGAGGAAGAAAGAGAGATATCTGGACTTAGTATGTGATTTTGTCTTTGCAGCAAAAATTTTTGCAGTCTAGATCATCAAATAACTGGAAATAAATCCAAAAAACCGAGACAGGGCTCCCTGCCTGTGTTTACAGATTTGTGAAGCACTTCCTTCACAAATCAGAATTGTGCAGCATATGATAATTTGCATTAGTTACTCTTTTTAGTCATCATTTAAATGCATAATATTTAATAAAGAGGTGTGTAATGGCCAAGAGAGTATGTATTAGAAGGAGTTGTTTTGTTCTTCTGTGCATTCTTCTGCTCTGTAGATAGCACCAAAATGGGAAATTGTCAAATTTTGGAGAAAATGTTATGAACGTTTTATGTTCATGACATCACAAATAGTGGTACTTCACATAAAATGAAATGAAAATGCTCAAAAAGTGTTTCAGAAATGGTTTGGGTGTTCAGTTCTATCTTTTCGTTAGCCAGGTCAGAGTTTTGCCTCAACCATGAGGGAGCAGAGCCTAGGGCCATGTGGGCCCTAGGTTGTTATTCTATACCACTTTACCCCATGGCTGGGGGAAGAACTAAGGATTCTCACTTCTGAGAATTGCTTATGGTGGGGAAGGTAATGGGTAAAGGAGAGTGACTCATGCTTTTCCTTTTAGCGGGAGCACTAAATTAGGGAATATCATTCCTAAACTACAACAAATTCTCATTAATCTCTTCTAAAACAAAACTCACTCTGGAGTAAGGTCTGATTCTAGAAGAATTTGCTATTTATGTGTTGGTCTCCTCAATCCCCCTAATTTCTTTTTAATTCCTGTACATATTGGATTTTCCCCTTAGTTATCCTGTATTTAGTATGGAACAGATGTGGTGTTTTAAGAGTATGAGATTATGAGTAAGGTCAAGGGAGCCAAGATTTGTGAAGTTAAAACGGTTTTAGTGATGATTGTTATGCAGCTACTGAAAAGAAACTTTAACATTTTTCCATGTGAATAGTGTAGGATCATAGTATCACTGATACTAAAAGCATCTTAGGAAGTCCATAGTCAAGTCCCCAGCTCAAAGAAGGTGTGGGAATTGAGAGACATGGACTCTGCTATGCCAAGCAAAGCAAAGCCCTTTATTACACCAGTTTACCAGTATTTATGGGTCTCTACGTTCCGTACAAAATTTTCCACTGGGACCCCTCTGCCCCTGTTCCTTAGTATTGCAATCTTTTTGGTTATCAAGTCCTTGCAATCAGCAATATCCTTGTTACATTCTCTCTTTTCAGAGCATTCAGTGTAACCAGGCATAATGTCTTCACTTCTATTCATGCCTTGAGTTTATCTCTCCCACAGTTTTCACTGTACCAGGGCCAAAGATCTGCGGTGCTATCCAGTTCAACTTCTGTAACAGTCTGGTCTTCCACAAGAAGGGTCATCTAGACTAAGATGGTCAAAGCTTTTTCTGACTAGGACTTGAAAATATTCAAGGGTAGAGAAGTGCTCTAGGCTCTAGGCAACTGTTCCGGTGATTAACTACCCTAATAGAAAAATTCTTTTCTTTATATCACACTAGTCCTTTAATTCAGGACTATTTTTTCCTCTTCTCCTGGAACTTAGTGCAGAGACTGACCTTGCCTTTTCAGTAACCTTCTCTTTGGTGCTGGAGGATTGCTGTTAGGTTCACCTTAACCCTGTCTTCTCCTGATGATTCTGGTAAAGGTTTTCCTTCTCACTATGAATTCTGTATAGTTTCAGACAATTTGTCCTCTGAAGCTTTACATCCCTCAGAATAAGCAGAAAGGAAGTAGACATGATGAATATAGATGTAAATAATTCAGCACCCAGTCTAAATCTACCAATGGGTAGCCCTGTCTGGCTGTAATCAGATCCACTGCCAAATATTCCCATAAGCCCCATATAATATCTGCCAGTACCTGTCAGAAGTGTTTTGTTGGTATGCTTGTGTCCAGATCCTCACAACCATGCCTATGCCTGGCCATGGACTCAGCTGATCTGGACTCCTGTGGATGGACATCATGGCCTGACTTTGGATTTGCCTCTTTAGCATGAACCTGGCTGAGTATTTTTTTGGACCTGGTAGTACCTCATCTGCTCTAGTCACTTGCTAGGGGATGGGATGAACCCTGGCTGTGTGATCCATGCCCTGTTAGCCCTTGATGCACCTCGACATGGAGAAATGATCTTATTTTGCATGACATCTTTCATCTAGATGGAAGTAAGATCTAGTGCAAAAGGAAGAACAAATAAAGGCAGAACTGGGGAAATAATTACGATTCAGTAAAGCTGAATCTCTTGTTTGATCCATTAGTAAAAATAGATTTCCCTTTTCTTGGATGTTAGCAGAAATCTACCAGTTTTATCCAAACAAAGAATTTCTGGTAAAGGAGTCTGTGGCAGGACACATCCATGCTTTAAGGTGCCCCATGGGACATTTCTTACAGTGACTCAGCATGTTTGGAAGTCAAACAGGTGACAACATCGAATTAATAATTGGTCTTTCATGTAACAGTTAAAAGCTGCAATAATGAGATGTTAGGCATGTGACACTTGGCAGGATATTGCCTATAGAAACTGGCCTGGACTAACAGTGTGAGATTTATGGCCAATGAAATTTGAGCAGACTCTCGATTTTAACCACGAAGCTTTAACAAAATTAATCAAAGTTCTTTGGGGGACTATCTCAACAGCACAAAACATGAGAAAATTTTGTATATCAGGGACACTGACCAGACATCAAACAGATTTCCCATTTTCCTGGCACTAATGCGATACCACATTAATTATGTTAGAATTCTTACAGAGATTAGGAAATAGAACTAAATTGTGGAAAGACAGCCCCAAGCAAGAGACATGAGGGAGACACGTGAGTAGAAAAAATATGGAGACTCCAGGATTTAAATTATGCGCAGTTTCGATGTAAAAATTTATGGCTATTTTGTGGGAAAGGAATGCATTAGTTATATTTTCTCAAAGATTCAACTTTCTACTACATCAGAGGCATGAACAATATATTTGGAGAGTAGTAAAAAGCTCACACACGACTTTCTTTAAATTGGGTGCTATTATTTATACATACAGCAAGCAAGCAAGTATAAGTGGCTTTTGAGGCTTTTGTCTGGTAGAAACAGCAGCTATTATCCATTTTTCTGACTGGAAACATGAACAGAAGTAGTTTCTAGAACAGCTACCTTTTACTTTCAAATGCAACCAGCAGGAATAAAATCAACTTGCTTTAAAGAACATGGAGACTGCTGATTTTAAGCAGCAGAGGAAAATGTCAAAGCAGCTTAAATCAAGAAAACAGCCTTCTTCATTGCCAATGGTTTCAGTAACCTAAGAATAAGGGGGAATGACAGACATTTTGAGAGAAAGCCAACTCCTTTAGTTTTGTTGATAAGGACAAAATGTTAACCTCTATTAAAGGAGAAATTCAGTAGCAAAGAATGAAAGTGGAAAAAAAAACCCAACTTCATTTAACTAACTTATTTTTAAAATATATAATCCTCAGAGATCCTGTTTACAATTCTTTGCTCCACTAAGTTATTGTAAGGCATTCAAGGACAAAATTGCCTGCACAGGAAAACCTCTTTTTAAAGACCTGGTTACCTGGTTAAAAATAATTTCAATATTAATTGAAAGCTAATTAAGATTTGTGGTTTTAAATACTCAGAAGATCCATCCAATGTTCAAGGAACACATATGATTTTAGTGTGGATAGTCTTTATATTTGTGCATAGTGAAGGTGGTGAAGCTTTGTGTGAAGAAGCAAATTCATGTATGTTATCATGATCACAGCTTTGATTATGCTCTGTCAGATCATCTACAGGAACACATCTAATCTATTGTCCTTGTTAACCACTAATGGCCTTTTAAGTAGATTTTTATCTCTTTTTATCTGTTTAATGTCATTGTGATCATACAAAAAGAGATGTTACTTAAATCCATCAGAGAAATCTAAATATATTATTGACACTTCCTTTATCAGTCAATTTTGAAAAGCCCTGTGAAGTTTGCTTGATGACTTACTTCTAGCATATTGTGCAGACTGACATTTCCTAGACAAGATTTCTGTTCCAGTGACTTTTTTTAGAAAATGTTTTAAGTAAGTCAGCCTCTAATTGCTCTTATCATCCTACCTGATCTTTTAAAAGTAGAAAGTTATTTTTCTTTCAATTCACCTCAATAAATTAGCATTACAGTTCCAAATTGTTTTATAAAATTACCATGTTTTAGTTATATGTAAAGCCAGTTTTATAGTGCATAACATGAGTCTTTATCATTTAGAATTTTCTTCAGCTAACAGTGGAGGATTTTTAAATGACTTTTCTAGCATGAAATCCTTGTTTACCCTCCTGCCAAATACATTAAGTGTCAATCACACAATGAGAAGAATGTGTCTCCCTTGTCATTGTCTTATCCTTCTCAGGTAGCAATGAATTCAGTCCATTGCTATTAAATGCTTTGCTCCTGTTATGGTTAGAAGATGGACATTTTATTCTACACACAGAATTCATCAAGGTCTTTTTAGAAGATATATTTAATATTCTGCATAACGCTTCAGCATTGCTTAAATTTTCCTCTACAATAGTTTTGATCTACTTCTGCCTTTTACCCGATTCAACGTGATTTCAGTAATTCCCTCTGAAGGACAGGCAATACTTCAAAGAGCATAACATTTTCTGCAACTGTTTGATCAAAACATTTATTAAAGAATTTTTAGTACCTACATTGATATAAATCAGTCTATTAAAAGAGGGTAGGATCCTCTTAGATTGGGACAGTCCCACAAAAATATAACTTTACTTCAATTCTGACCAAAAGATGGTGTAACAAGGGCATATTATATTTGTTTTAATATGCTTATTGGGTGGCATTTACATTTAAATCAAGCAGAAAAACAGCATTTCCACTTCTGTTTACTTTAATTTGAAAGTTTATGAATGGCACTCATTTTGCAAAACACAGACATAAGCAGCAGATCTAGAGGTACCAAGCAGCTATTTCCTCTGGGTCATGATTTATAGAATAAAATCAGAATTGTTTAAGTTGGAAAAGGTGTTTGAGATCATGAAGTCCAACCATTAATCCAGCACTGGCAAGCTCACCATTAAATCATGTCCCAAAGTGCCACATCTACACATCTTTTAAATACCTCCAGGAATGGTGACACAACCACTTCCCTAGGCAGCTTGCTCCAGTGCTGATCTCATCCTGGTGCTTGCATCTAAATTAGGCCAATCTTAATTTTTTTAATTTATTCTGTATTAATTGTTAAGGAAGACCAAGGTGGCTGAAAACATGGTATTTCATGTGAATCTTGTCTTTTTTGTTTGCATCTAGTGCAAGCAGAGGAAGAAAAATAGCCCATTTTAAAATCTAAATATTTAGTGTAGATTCTGTAATCTATAGGATGCTTTGACTGATCATGGTAAGGTCCACTTTAAACATAAATAGAATGAGCATGAATATACATAATTACTTTCATTGTACTCTTCAAAGTCATTATTTAAAAAAATATAGTATTGGTAGGCTGATTGTGCAAAGCTGACAATAAGGAAAAAATAATTATTTATGCTGAGAGGACCGAATTTACTGCTGGTACAAGTAGGCAGAGCTTTATTTGAATCAGTGAACAGGATTGTTCTGAAATAGAAAACCTCTAGAAAGCTCTAATAATTTTTGTCCTGTAGTTCTCAGGGATGGATTAAGCTATAAATTCAATTTAATTTTAATTGCTTTAGGTCTCTAAGGAACCAGTCCATAACAAATGGAGTCCCAGAGGTGAAAGTACTGAAATGGTCCCAGTATTATGTTTAAATGAAACAAACAAAAAACTTGCTAATTAGCAGGGACAGAAACTGAAATTATTTAGGATTTTATTTAATCTGAGGCAAATAGCATTAAATGTAACAATTATCTAATTATACTGTTTTCATGCTGCTGAGATTTTTATACTAATATATGAAGAGAAGCTGAATGCTGCAAATAAGGAGTAAACTCTTTATTTCCACTAGAGCAAATACGTTATCATATGCTTGACCTATGGCACGGCAATTAAGGATGCAGAGCTCAATTGCCTGGCGAAATTATACAGAATTCATTCATTGAGGTGGAAATGTTTAATTAAGACATGAATCATGATAAGTACATACACTGTTATGGTTCTGTGGAGTCCTGTAGAACCTTAAGAGACTATAACAATTCAAACCAACAAAATAACAACCCACACTTGGAGTGGCTGCCTTGGGAAATCCATCAGCTGTGTGGGCAACCTACAAAGCTCTCCTATATATGGGATTGGGTGAAGTTTAGCATTGAGCAGAAATTTAGGAATTCTTCATGGAGATCGAGATCTTACTGGAAGTTATCACCATCACCATCTGATCCCACAATTAGTACCATGATTTAAGGGTGTGAGGAGACTGAAGAATGTAGAAGGAAGTGAAATTATATTTGATCAATTAATGGAGCACTTCAAGTATCTCCTGCTAAGAGAAAGTGATTGAATGGCTAATTATCAATACTCATGACGTATGGTGCTCCTTTTCCTTCCCATCATTTGGTCCTTCCCACTGACTCCATACCTGGTAGAGGATTGTTACACATTTACAGTGCACTTGAAAAAAAATTACAAGCCAGAATATTTTTAGTAGTAAGCATTGAAAAAGTCATGGCTAATGATAGAAGAATTTCAGGATGAACGAAAGACATACTGACCCAGATCAAGTTTTTGTCATAAATATATAGGAACATGATATTGTCAAATATCACACTTCTATCACAGATGTCATGGCTGAAAATGCTCAAGAATTTACAGCTGAAATATACGTATTTTGGAGGTGATATAAAAGTGGAGGAGGGGAAGCAAAAAAAAAAGAAGGTAATGACAGGATCAGTAGGGACAACAGAAGCATATTTCAAATGAAACCAAAACTGTATACCTGTTGAAATGTTGGTGAAGTTATAAAATCTGTTGAAATGGGGGAAAAAAAGGAACTCAAGGAACTCATTTTGAAAGACTATCAAGAAAAGAAGAAGTCAAAGAGATTTAGGCAAAATACTACTTGCAACTGTGTTACCAGAAGAGCATGATAGTGCACTGGTAGAATGTATTTCAGAAATCAAGGTCTTTGAGCAAGGGATGAGTCCTGAGAATGACTGATAAAAATAAAGGTGATAGAGACAGAAGGAAGGGCTAAAGAGCCTAGCATACTAGTGAAGAAATGGTTATGAGTAAATCTGGCCTGTAGATGAGGAACACCTTAATTAACTGAATTACTTACCCTCAACTAAGATTATTTATGCTTCTAAGAAAGTACATAGATATGTAAAGCTCTTGTTAGAGTGTGCTGGGTTTTTCTGGGATAGAGTTAGTTTACTTTACAGTAGCTGGTATGGAGCTGCATTTTGAATTTGTGCTGCAAACAGCGTTGGTAACACAGGGATGGGTTTGTTACTGCTGAGCAGTGCTCACACAGAGCCAGGACCTCTTCTGCTTCTCACTGCACCCCCCCCAGTTAGGGGCCTGGGGGTGCACAAGGAGTTGGGAGGGGACACAGCCAGATAGCTGACCCCAAATGACCCAAGGGATACATCAGACCATGTAGTGTCACACTCAGCATATGGAACTGGGGGAAGAAAAGGAAGTGGGGGACATTTTCAGTGATTTTTTGTCTTCTCAAGTCACCCTAACATGTGATGTAGCCCCAGTTTCCTGGGGATGGCTGAACACCTGCTTGCCCATGCGAAGTAGTGAATTAATTCCTTGTCTTTGCTTGCATACACAGCTTTTGCTTTCCCTATTAAATTGTCTTTGCCTCAACCCATGAGTTTTCTCACTTTTACTATTTTGATGCTCTCTCCTATCCCACTGGGGTGGGGGAAGCAAAGAGTTGTGCGGGGAGGAGTTGCCAGCTAAGGATTAAACCAAGACAGAAAAATTTATAGACTACAGTTTTTTTTACTGACCATCTTATTTTCACAATCATAAACAATATAAAAGTAACAGTAGTATCACAAAGAAGTATGTTCTGCAAGGAGGTCACCAGAGAAACCACAGGAGATCCCACCAGTTTAAATTAGAGGAAAATCTGATCCTAAAAAGCAAGTGTGAAAAGACAGAAAAAGTATGTGTTTTGATCCTGATGTTTGCAATGTAAGAGAACCACAGATGTTAAAGGCCATAAATTTCTTGACGCATTTTATTTCAGTATTGAAGAAAAAACTTTCAAGTCCATTGTAATGAATGTGATTTTATTGCTTAGGGGGTGAAAAAACATAGAAATTTGGAGAGATTGCCAGTAGAAGGCAGGATGTTAGATAACAAGCACATAGTGGAAAGCAGACTCCAGAAAAAAGAGTCCCCTTTCATTCAGAAGAGAAAAATGTTTTGGGAAAAGTTACCATGACTAAGCAGTAGGGCAGTCTGAGACAGGAAGTACAGGTTGGAGGCATTAAAAATTTACTGTTGGCTCCCCTTCAGAGGAGGTTCATGACTGTCACAAAACGTAGAATTGGCTTACTGTCTGCACAATGTGGATTTTTCCTAATTACACTACATACACTCTTTGCTGCTTTTTATCTTTTCTGTGCTTCATAGTTAATTTGTCACTGTGTAAAGGATGTGTTTTTTCACCTTCCTGTTAAACAACAGAAGCAAAAAGGGCACGTCTGCTACACCTACTAAGTCTCACGAGTGACTGATTTGTTTCAGTAACATGAATTTGTTTTCATCTCTCTTAAGCAATTACTTGACAGCAAAGCTCTTCCTTCATTACTTTAGAAACCTTTCTGGTGTCTTCTGAGCATTGCCTGTATCTCAGGCATATGGCCTTTTCTCTGTAAATGCCCCCAACTTCATCCATTATTGTTACTTCAGGAGACATCCATTCTTAATCAAGAGAATGCTGTGCAAGGCCATGTGGGTTTGTACTTTTTCAGTCAATCCCAACAGCTCCATGCACAAACATAAATTAAACTATTAAGAATCTAAGGAGATTATAATGACTGCAATTAGCTCCCAATTTATTTAATAAAACACATGTTTCTAAAGAAAGGTCATATAAAAGGAACAGATTGCATGCAGTTAAACAAACAAATACATAAAAAAAATTTTGAAAAGTAATTTGGTGCTCATATACAAAGGGTGGCAAAAGAAAAGTTTGCTTTGATTCCAAGGAGATGTCCTGACAAATAGAGAGCAATTTGGTTTCATCTTCTCATGAGTTTCTACTTTGTATGGAAACTGTTAAACAATTGGTGCAAAAACTCCCTTAGAGATCTGTTTACTACATGAAAGCAATCTTAATCAGGCAATATTACTGACATATTCTAGGTTATTTTAAAGTTTTTTGAAATGCATAATCTCATGGCTTTTCTTTCTCTTTTTTATCACAAAGGTCTCAATTCTCAAACTTACAAAAATAATTTTACATTTTTCTAACGTTTTCAATCATTTAATTTGCATAGAGGTGATCCTGCATTTATAGACCGCCCTCCAGCATGAATGTAAATTCACACCTTTTTTTGACAATTGACTAGCAGAATCTGTTTAAACACTGAATTATCTGATCTCATACAACTGAATTCATAACATTAGTAGAGATTCTAAGCATAAAATAGTGTACTTAGCACATTCCGGAAGTCAGATAATTAAAGCTTTGAGAAATCAGAAGTTTCAAGAGGGCAAGGGGAAATGTGGCAATGCCATATGAAAAATCCTATATGAAATGGGCTGGAGTCGATGGAAGCCAGACTGAGAAGCCAGATGAATGAAAGCCAAATGTATTCTCTGATGACAGGATTTGATGGAATTCCAATAAATTCTGTTATACCCATATATAGGAGAAGACTACCTGGCACAAACCAGCAAAGTTTGTAAGGAAAGGAAATTCAACAGTGTTTTATAAATGACATTGTAGCAAAATAGAGCTAGTGCTATTTATGGCCATTAATCACAGATTCCTGTGATTAATTAGAAGGATTACAGACATCATTAATACTTAACACTCAAATGGTGTTTGGACAGTGCCAGTTCAGTACAGATGTTCTTAGTGGGGATAGCATCAAACAGAGCAGGAAAGGTTATCCATTGAAAATATACTAAGATATAATTGTTCTCATCTTACTAGTGGGTTGGAAAATACAGCCATATAAAAAAATCATTACCTTATAAAAGAATTTTTAACATCCATTATTAATGTTCAGCCAAGCTGTCTCTGGGATTAATGAAATCCCAGAGGAGCTGAATGTCAGGACTTCTGCATGCTGCTTTTTGTGTTCAGCTTTTTGGATGTCATGGAATTGCTCCATGACTCTCTGCAGCCTTAGGGATAACCAGGGAAATCCCCACTGTGGAGTAGTCTGCAAATGAAGCATAAGTTCTGCTCTAGTGTATTCTTCCTGCACTGTATGTTGTGGTGCTGGAATCAATAGCAGTAGTTGGGCTGCTTCTGCTTAAGAGCAGGAGGGAAATAAGATTCCTAAGGTTTTTGCTGAAGGCTGTAAAGCTCTGGTGGGAATGAACAGGACATGAGGAAGTTAAAGCCAAGGATTTCAATGGTATTTACAAAACTTTGATGCCGGAGTTTTCTTAAGCTCAATATCTTGTAAATCAGTTTTCAAACTTAGACCCCAGCTCATCATAAAATAATTAACTCCCAACAACAAGCATAAAATCCAAGCCAAAATTTGCCATATTTTGTTTCCTGGTAACTGAGACATGATTTAACTCTTTGAAGGTTAAAGAGTTAAATCTAGCATTAAAGTAGCAGGAGCAGTAGCAACTCATATTCATTCCCACACATCATATATATCGTATATTCCAATTTTCTAATTTCATTTTTCCCAATTACTACCACTTCAATAGAATTTTCCAGGATTAAGTCCTTCTCCCCATGATCTCAGTGCAGCACTAAATCTCACATGCTTTACTAAAAATCCCCTGATATTTAGCTGAGGAATGTTTCTCATAGAAGCCAATATATGGAATAACTCTGTGATTACTCACTGGGTAGCTGTGCAAAAAGCATATTTTGAATCCACTGCATAAGGAAAAATAAAAGGAAGTATTGTATCAAATTGGAATATTTCTCATTAAGAGCTTAGTCAGCAAAGTCTCCTTTGGAATTACTGATTCCTATGATAAAATATTTTTACATCAAATCTGTTCATATTTCCAAGAAATGTATTAGCCCCAATTGTTATGGCAGTACAGAAGGAAATCATATTCATTTCTTGGATACCAGTAAAATAAATCCAGTCATTCACTTCAATAGCACAACTACTTTTTTTGGCAAAGACAGCTTGTGTATGTTCTTCTCAATGCTAGGACTTCCATACAAATAGATTGAATAGGGGTATTTGATTTATCAAATCATCCTAGTTCATACACTTAAGTGGCTGTTTATTACTGAGTTTAACATTTGAAAATTCTAATTGAAATGATGCTTCTAATTATTTTGCAGATCACTGCTAAAATATTAATTATTACTCTGAACTTGCTGTCTGTCCTATCTGTCCTTAAATAAAAATAGACCTATGTATGTGCAATAATATATCAGTGCTTAGATCTTCCCTGATCTTGTTTAATATACCAGTAGAGGTAGCCTGTGAGTGCCCTACCTGAGGGATTTCTCTTTAGCTATTAATGTTTTAAGCTGTGGTTATCTCTGGTTCCTTGAGCTGCCTGTTCCCATTCTGATTTATACATTTCCTAAACTGTGACAGCACTTTATTCTCTGCTGTAGTATCTCAGTCACAAATACTGTCTGCTAGTGTCTGAAAGGTTGCCTTTTGCTTTAGACAACTTCTCTTGATCCTTGTATTCTGCCTTTTCTGCCCCAGTGTATTTCTTTCTATCAACACTCCTGCATTGCTTAAAACTACTCAAACTATTGCAGATGCAGTTTTCAGTTCTCTCCCTTGGAAGTTTTGTTCTGATTCTTCCCGATTTCCTCAAAACAATTTCTTCAGCCCCATTCTAATGACTGCAAGAAGGCTGTGAGTATTTCTAAGCTGCCATGGCACTAACTCATCTGCACACTATCCCACCTTTGATTTTCTTCCTCTTACCTACTGCTATAGTCAAACAGCAATGATGAAAAAGACTACAGCTGATGACATTTGGTAAATATTTTTTTTATTTCCTCAGCTTCCAAGTCCCCAGATTATAATAATATCTCCAGGCTTCAAGTGCAATACACAAGCATCTTTGATGAAAAACCTGGGAGAGGTTCACAAAGATAATTAACTGTTATGCTAGTTTTCTATAATGATTCATGCAAGTATGACAGTTATCAAAATTGAACACTCTCTGAAGAACAAACAAAAACAATAGTTAACTGTTTTTTGAGGTTTTTGAGATTTTAGAGAGAAAATACAATTGAAATATATGTGCTACTTTTGCTTGTCATTTGAAATATCATACTACCAGTAGTCTCATAGAAGTATAATTCCAACATGCACAGTAAAAAAGCTATTAAGGACTAGAAGGTGTTTAGGGCCCCTTCCCACCCTAAACATTCTGTGATTCTATAACTACCTTCTGCCTAAAGACATTTCCAGTGTAAATGAAGTGCAAGCAAAAATTCTGAGAATAGAGATGTTGGACGGGGCACTGAACAACGTGATCTAGCGAAAGGTGTTCCTGTCCATGGCAGGGGGTTAAAACTATGTGATTTTTAAGGTCCCTTTCAACCCAGAAAACAGTATAATTCTATGATTTGATTATTAAAAAAAAAAAAAAAAACAAGTCTATTTTTAAGATCTGAGAATGCGAATGTCTTCCTCTACATGGGTCATTATTCATATATGTAGCTCAGAAGGTCAGACCATGCACTTGGACTTCTGGCCACAACAGAAACATCCTTGGGTCAAATTTCTCTCAGTGGTGACAGAATGATATCTGACTAAAGCTTTTCCGTCTTTGGTTTTTTATAAGGGAAAAGAGACAGAGCATGAAAGAGAAGGAGAGAAATCTTCAAACTGTATTGTCAGCAATATTCATCCATCACATATTTCATTACGCATGGTTTCCTAAAGAACTAGAAGTGCACACAATGAATGACCGCATGTATTTATGTAAGATGTTAATGTACTCCTGTAATCTAGCTCTTTTTAAAGGTCATCAGTGCAATCATGAGCAAATGTAGAAATAGAAAAGCATTTGAAAAATGTGGGGAACAGTTGCCATGTCATGGAAAAACTTGAAAAAATTATTAAAGGTTAAAAGTTATTAAAAATAGAATTATTTAGGACCCTGAACCTGTTCAATCATATTTACAATGCTCTTAAAAATATTTATTTTATTTAATGGCCTGAAAAACAGGCAAGAGAGCTACATCTTTCTCAGCTTCCTTCTCTTCCCCACAACAGAAGCACTGATACAAATATTTAGTTGGGTTTTTTTCTAATTAGTGTTTACACCTCTGTCTTTTTCTAGTAAATGTATAACTTGTGTAGAATGCTAAATTCTACAACCTCTATATTGCACCAGCACAACACAGCCTTTTTCTGATCAGTGGATCCTGATAGAAACTCTTGTCCCCAAGTGCTTCCCCCAGCAGAACAGACAGATGGCATAATGAAACAAAACAATGTGCACACACTATGTACCCAGAATTAATGAGGTCTGTAGTCAGAAGGTAAATAATAGAGAAAAAGAAAGCAAGATAGGCAGGGGGAGAAAAGCATATGGGTTCTGGATTACATTTTAATAGACATGAGAAAAAGTGACATAAGAAACCGGTCTATTCTTATTCTGGCATTTGTCTTAGAATAAGGCCTAGGGAGCTAAACTTGCCTAAAGCTGAACCCTGTTACTGCTATAGGAAGAAAATTTACAAAGAAGATATCCCAAGGTATTCAATTCCTTGAAAGGGAATCTGACTACAGAAGTGAGTTTTGATCTGGGGAGATGCACAAAATTTGCTTATCACCAGAACATATTTTCCTGTAAGAGCAAATCAGAGTGAATAAACATAGGACCCTTGCTGAAGGAAATTTAAAACATAGTAATTAAACTCCAAAATATATATTGTTCCACAAAGCATGGACAGATTAAGGATATTGAAGCTATTTATGATGGTGCTATTTGTTGAAAATTCAGAGGAGCAGAGACCGTATGTTGAACAAATACAGTGCTACAAATTACAGGGGAAATAGAGGGGTAGAGAAACTTGTTAAGATCAAAACTACAAAATTATAATAGGTTTGGGATTTATATTTGCAAAGCTATGGCTATGTCTGAGTTAGTGCCTGCTGTCTGCTTTTCTAGATCTCTGCAATCAGTGAAGGCATTTTTAAATATCTGTTTTAGCAAGATAAGGTTAATTTTATAATGGAATAGCCAATTTTTCTTTCTGGGGACCATAAAGAGGTGATAACTCAGATGTATAAATCCGTACCTGATTAGCTAAATCCTATAAGATAACTTTTGAATCTTGGGTTGACATCATGTCAGATAGGAAAAAAAACTTTTCAAAAGAGTCCAGAGCCAAATCAAAATGATTCTCACAACAGAATTTTTCTGCAAGCCCATGAGGAAGAGTCTTGAACTTAAATCCTTTGCAGCTAGCTTGATGCATGTCGGTGTACTTTTCTTTTGGTGACATAAACCTGAGGGAGCTGGATAAGAGGATCCTTGACTTCTTGATGTAAGAGCAACAACTTCACTCTTTTGTTCAGAAAAAAAAAATCCACTGAGAAGAGACATGTGAAACAAATAGAGACAAAAAATAAATTATCCATAATTCTTTAAGCAGTTTCCTCTGGTGAAAGCTACTAAGAAATATGAGACACAAATGAGGGACAGATCACACTACTGCTCCTAGAGCTGTAAAAGTTACCTGTCATGCATCAGCAACATCAAGATCTTTGTTTATACAGTGCATGCTTTTGGGGAAGACATGTTCTGTTTACCGTTTCTGTTTTCTCCGTTAGGTTCAAAAGAAATACAATATTCAGAACAACTATCTTCATAATCAGAGCACAAGTAGATTGTTGAATGGACAGCTACCTTTCAGACCATCATTGGTTCTTACTGCACAGCAAAAGTATTTATTTCTCAGCAGGTCCTAAGTATTAGGAAAAAACCAATCTTAGCCCACTGTAAGAGGACCTTAGAGCAACACAGATCTTCAAACCCTTAAGTTCACTTTTAGATGTGTCTATTTCTTAAGTTGATTTAAGTGAGGGAACAGATCTGTAGAAGAGTGAAATAGCTGAGAGGGAACAATATATTAAACTTTTGATTGATGTGTGGCAGGATGCCTCTTAATTTGCTATGTGTGCACATGTTGGCCAAACTCACTATGACTGCTTTCAGATAAATGAACAAATCCTGCCTATGTGTATCAGTACCTATTTGCAATACTTACATCCTTCACAGAGCATTCTGAAGGGCTGACAGGCTGAAATTCATTCATAAGTGTGTATATTGACAGGAATAGAATAGGAACATAACACAGATGAGAAATAATACCATCTGTTATATCCATCTTGGTAGGTAACAAACTGAAGAAAAACTGTGTGCCTAACAATTCTGTGGCAACACAGGTAATAAATATAGAGACTGTGGTTGCAGACTTCTCACTTGAGTTAGAGCCCTAAGTACCTTTCTTTCTCAGTGGAAAAATATAATTTACTCATATTCACTGTGCCTTACATATCCTCATTAGCTAACTGAAGAAAAATAGCTGCAAGAACCCATAGTTAATGAGATGGGTATCATCCCTGTATTCATATTCTGTGAGGAGCAAGAGCAAGGTTGCTTTCAAAACTCCTGAGTGGACAAGGACAGAGCAACCTACCAATTCTAGTGGTTGTTAATACTATTTTCAAAGAACAAAAATACCCTTCCTCTTAAGAAGAAACTTTTCCTAGACTGCCAAACTGTGACCACAAGCCTAATTATTCCAGCTTCACAGACGTACACTGATGCTGTTCCATTTCCTTTAGCACAGCTAAATGAAGGTTGCAGATACACAGCTTACAGCAATGCTACTGCTACAGGGGACAACATGCAGCAAGCTGTCAGACTCAGCTAGTTTGGACATATGGGCCCATTTTAGAAACATAAAATATCATCTCAGGAGTGTGTGAGCACAACCCTGAACTGAGTGTTCAGTGCACAACATTCAGTAATTACTTTTCTCAGTATGACTGCCAATTTTGAGAATGTAGAGCAGCCATGAGGTTAGGTCTGTGGAGTTGTGGGTTGGTGATCTGAACAAACAAATTGTGTTAACCACTGCACCTGTCAAAGCAGCCTGGTACACTCCTAATTGATGGAGTCAGTAGCATAGTTACATCCTGCATGTTGTACTATCATTATGATTTGAGGGAAAATGGCAAGAGACAGAGAAAATAAAAATAAACTTGCAATTCAGTAAGTGTTTTGAATTCATGGATTAGTGGGAGTTCTCAAATAAAATGAAAGAAAACCAAACACTGTAAGTTCAACATGTAGCAACTACAGTAACAACTATCTTTTAAAAGATTTGAAATAATTTCTCCTGTTGCACCATTAAAAAAAAAAAGGCACCTGAAAGCTTTGAAATGGCATCTCCCTCCCCAAGTACTCATAAGTACTCCAGAAATAGATTTATGTTGATATATCTTTTGCTAATTTTAATCAGACTCTTACAGGTTCTTATATCAGCACTACATATATGTATTACTTTCTCCATGAAATCACTTTCCTTGCAACATACAGAAGGAGGTTTTTGTTATCAGTAGCTCAGAAAAAAACCCCACCCAAAACAAACAAACAAATAAAAAAATCCCCAGCAAAACACTTTAATCAGAGATCACAAATCTCAAAGCTAAAACTCGCTTGTAAAATTGCAGTCTTTCCAGAATTGTATTTTTATTACTAGGTGGTACTCTCTGAAGGTATAAATTGCAGTACCACATGACTCAAGTGGTTGTTTCAAAGTAATCACGATGTATTTGGTTTTTTAAATCCATAATGAAATTATTGTCTAAGGTTCAGTTTATTTTCTTAGAATAAGAGAGCATTTGGAAGAAAGAAGGCAGACCTAATTTTTTAATGTTTTGACAGTTTAAGACTTATTAATGTCTTAAGAAGTATACTTGACAATGGTTTTCAATATTTGAACACTCAGAGGTCATAAAGGCAGCTTACTGTCAGTGTTTTTTAACCTCTGTGTTTAGTCACCTAGGCTTGACTGTGAATTGTTGGATGTTAGCTGCTTGATCTTCAGCATTAGTGTGCTTCATCAGAATTTCCAGTGAAGCAAATGGGAATTTAATTCTGAAGGTGTAAGATCAAAATTACACTCAGACTTCCATTATATTTCTCTTGTAGTTACTTTACCAAGTGTGGCTTTGCTGAGTTGATATAATTTGAGACTCAGCATTGAACACTGTGCTTCAATTTTGAAATTCTTCAAAAACAAAAGGAAAGCTTGAGTTTCCCAGTAGTGATAGTATAATTACAAATACAATTTTTACAGGTAGTAACATTCATGGTTCTATGGGATTGCTACTTCAATTGCAATTAAGGACTGCTCATGAGTAAATGACTGAAAAATATTAGATGAAACAAGGTAAATGACTTTTTGTGTAGTGTTAGGAAAGGAAAGTGGGTGAAAGTTAAAGTAGGCAAAGTTGAAATCATTTGAGAGGATTTATTTAACAGGGAGATCACTGACAGAATATTAAGTAGCCATTGAAACTTTGGTGAATTGTACATATGGTTTGCATTTTCTAAATTGAAAAGAAAATATGACAGTCATTGTGACAGAATGAAGCAACAACAAAAAGTGGAACAAGAATTTAAAAATTCACTGCAAGATACTTTATGGACTTTTATTCCTTCTATTCAACTAATTTGATGGTCATGTAAAATAGAGATTGAAATGGAACCATGCACCTTTGAAGCCAAAACACAGGGAAAAATTTATTATCCCAAATCCACAGCATCAGGAATTCCACAAAACTCTTTTCCATGTCTTAAATGTTTTGTTTCATACTTTGAACCATAATATGCTGCTGAAGAACATAAAGCATTTGTCAGCTTTGTTGTTGATAGTTTTAATGCATCCATTAAGGAGTTTGCTCATTTAATACCCCTTCACTCCAGGTCTTCCTTTACATCATATGATTAAGTTCTACACGTCCCCTGCCCCCCCCACAAGTTCATGTTTTTCCATCTATTTACATATAGCTGCCTATGTATTTTCAGCCTGAATTTTTTAAATCTACTTACTTGGAGTGTATTTCTGAGATATAAGGGTATTAGAAATGCATCAGGGTCAAGGTACAGTGTCATCCCCCCTCCCGAGGAGCGATACAAGAACGACACGCAGCAGCTCTGGTGAAAGCAAACTAAAAAAACTCTTTATTAAAACATCTGACTCCATATATATATCTTTCAGAAACGCCAGTGTCATTGGAGGGCTACAGTGCCACCTCCTCAATGCCACTGGGCAACCCAACTGTCCATCAGGTTGCTCGTCCTTCACAAAGGAATGCAAAACAATAAGTTATTTACATAAAGTGTTGTGAGAAAGTTTGTGCAAAGAATGCAAACATCAGAAGGCTTAGTAAAACTTGAGAAAATCAGGACGACAGTACAGGCCAGTGTACCCATTGTCTTTCAAAAAATCCATCACTGAACCTCCCAATAGTACAATAATTGCAGGATGCTGCTAGGAAAAAAGTGAGCTGCATAGAACTGTAAGCATTTTTCATGTCTTTGGTTGATTAAAGTTGAACTCCTTGGCATGTGTGAAAACCCTGTCATTACCTGTAAAGGGCTCTTCACTTTGTTTTTAAATTAGTAATCATAATACTATGAGCAACAGGTAACATCTGGCTCTCCTAGCTGCACCTGTGAGTTGCCATATCTAAAATGTGGAAATATAGGAAAAGGAAAGGGACTTGTAGAAGAAATTCTGAAGTGTAACATTTATTTATCCTGAAAAAAATGTCCTATCTGCTCCATAACTGGAGTTCACAGTGTAAAATATTACCTCATCGAAATGCTAGTAAGGGACTGAAATGAAAGCTTAAAACTTCCACCTCCTTTCCTCCTGGTGGTATGTGTTAAGCATTTGGTTTATATTGCTATCTGTTACCTAAAGGAAGCACTTCAGAGCTGTGAGCGCATGTGAGCATGTACACTTTAGTAGCTTAGTAATTAAGCTGGCATTATAATGCATGTCAACAATCACAGCAGGCTTCAGTGAAGAGCCTTATTAGAACAGATATTGAAAGAACACCAGGGTGGTTGTTACAGATTAGTGGTACTGGCATTAGCAAATGGACATTGTGAACTCAGGTAAGAAAACATAATTTATTAGTTAGAGTAATGATAATGCTGTTAGCTCCCCATGGTAGCTAATTAGAGGTGCCAGATAATGTTGATTCATTTAAGGATCTGTTGCTGTTTTCAATTACAGTTCTAGAATATACAGCTGTACTGTACGAAAATGATTAAATGAGAGAACAGGTCTTTAAAATAAATCTGTGTAACTCTAAAGCAGAATTTAACAAAAATAGTTTAAACAACAATAATATATTAACAAATTAACAAAACTGTTCCCAACAGAGCTGTGAATCTTTGAAACTCTAACTGGAACAAAAACTAGCTGCAAATCCTTGACGTACAAAAAATATGCCCATGCACAAATGATGAAAAATGGGCTCTTTCCTTTAGGCTTGTTCTCAAAATAATGGCTTTAAGTGACTCAAACTCTTTCAATCGTAGAATGGCAGAATGGATAAGTTTGGAAGGGACTACAGGAGGTCATCTTGCCCAGCTCAAGCAGGGGACCCAAAATCACCTTCCTCAGGATTGTGTTCAGATAATGAGTATCTCTAGAGGAGGAGATTCTACAACCTCTCTGGGTGACCTGTTCAATGAAGTATTAATAATTCCCTCTGCAACCTTAAGTAGAAGATTTTACCTTTAAGTCCATCTGAAGCTTTGTCCTGTCAGGAACTCCTGATGTCCCTTCATATTATCAATTTATGCTCTACTATATTTACCAAAGATTTACCTCCCAGAGAGCCTCCCCTATCTGAGCATCTTCTCTAACTTTTGTGAGGAGAAAGGTTATTCTCTCATCTTTCCAGCTGGGTCTGAGTGCAGCAGCTGAGAGAGACCAGACAGCTCTTTGCTGTGCAGTCACACTCTGATGGTAAATTCCTCTTAGGAATCTCGCTTTTTACACAGTTTGTGGTAAGAAGTAAAGAACAGAAACATTTTGAGATGCCATATGAAAAAAAAAAGCAGTAATTCCATTGACATTTCTGACTTCACATGCGTACTTTGACTGTATACTTGATAATTTCCAATGTTGAGGTTTTATACATCATATCAACTTTGGAGCTCTTGGAGCACATACTTTAATAGTTCTGCTTGATTTTGGTGTAAAAAAAAGTCTTCAGCGTTTATAAGAGTGTTTTTGTTTAAATGAAGTTATATCAAGCCATTCCTCTGCTGATAGCTTACAAAAAACATGACAGTGGATAGAGTTATTAGGCCATGGAAAATAGGAACAAATTTCTAAGAAAAGATAACATGAATTAACAAGCAAATGAAATAGATACCCTATACAAGTATGAGCACCATGGTCCTTTGGCACAAGGAAGCACTGCTGTGGTCCAAAGAAGCTCTTACTGTCTGCTTAGACAATCACATGTGCATGTTGAGGTGTTCCAAAGCACTCATTAACTGGATAGCTGCCCAAGAAGAGTCTATTTGGTCAACAATTCATGTTCCTGTAGATTTGCATAATAAGACAGAAAAGCTTTCCAGGAAACATTAGAATCTCTTAGGTCAACTACCATTATATTATGCCACAGGGAATTTATTTCACTTTAATCTTTCCTGAATTCCTTTCTGAAAGGGTGTGGATGGGTTTATTCAGTAATTTATTCTGATTTTTTCCTAAACCAGTTTATGAAAGAAAGGAGATAAGATGTTAAAGCACCACATAACATGAAACTCCCTTTTCCATTACAACTGAAACTGTACCTTTGTTAGGACATGTGGTGAACTGAGAACAGAACTTCATACACAAGCCCTGGTTGCATTCCAATACCACTGACATCTCTCCATGAAGAAGACTCAGTCTCGACTGGTCTTGAGTTCACACTGTATTGCTAAAACAATTCTGCTGAAAGTTAGTCATTAGTTATGTATAAAGACATTCTCATTAAATAAGCTGAGAAAGGGAAAACTAGAAATTTGTGAGGCTTGACCAAATACATAAATCCTGAAAAAAATTATTGGATTCCAATTTGAACTAGGATTAAAATGTTAGGCTCTCCAGAGGCTACTAAATCTCTCCTAGTGTATTCAACATTATTTTTTCATCTGAGAAATCTGAAATAGAGAAAGACTCACCTGAAACATCTCCCACATACACTATGCCAGAGCTGCATTTCTGAAGTGCATGGGAGAACTGGGTAGGAAACAATAGGGGCCTGGAGGCGCTCCTTGCCGGCAAAACCTAAGTTCTGAAAATGCCAGAAGGATCTAGCAGAAATCATTAAGAAACATTCAAATATAACTTATAAAAGCAAAAATCTTACCAAAGTAGTGAAGTGAGAAATTAGACCAGTTTCCAAACAATATTGGCCTTTGAAAATTATCAGTCAGCTGTAGCATCTTCAAAATTTGGACACGCCTCTTTGTAAATCTAGGAAGCAAGTCTTCATTGCAACAGTCACTCAGTTTCTCTTTATTTGGCCACATGCTTAACAAGACAAATATGTTTAGATATTTATATGCTTTATATGTTTAGCTTTATATGCTTTCTGGTGGCATATCCAGTGGTAGGTGTCTATTTGGGCATATATTATGTTGTTAATGGAGTCACCAAAAGCAGACACAATGACTATGGAATCAGCTATGATTACCTATATGAATTAAATAAAAGGTGTTAAATAATCAAGAAATTAGGTGGTGGAATACCTGGCATGTCAGGTAGGACATGACATCTAGGAGTCAAGGATGTTAAAGCATGAAAGAGTTGCAATGAAGGTTACATGATGGACAAAAGAGTTCCACATTGGTGCCAGGTGGAATGGAAAAAAGAAAAATTCACTTTTTTCATTAATGTGGTGTAATAGCGTACAGGACCACACTGTTAACTAGGTCACACTAAAAAAAGAAAGCCTTGAGATCGTGGGCTAGAGAGAACAATTCAGTGTTGTCTGGGGACTACATTACATGTCCTTTTATCTTCTAAATCTTTCATTCCTGTGATCCTAGATCATTCAGACATCTGTGAGTTAAGCCTTTTTTACAAACTGTTGCCTCTACTGGAAATCCAAGGATCATCCCAAATTGCTTTAGGCAATTCGACCTGAGGTTAAAACAGCCAGTTCCGAGACAGTCAGGTGTGGAACAAATAAAACTTCTGTTTTGTAAGGGCATTACCCCAAAGACCCAGCCTCAGTGCTGCTTGGACTTCAGCTTTTCTGAATGTGTGCACTAGGTTTGGGAATGAGTATTAGATTTACGTACAAAAATGATTTCAAATTCACTTAAGATGTAAAATATCCCACTTGGGTTGCAAAATGAAGGAGTCCGCAATTCTTTGTATTACTGAGAGAAAAAAACAAACTTGATCAAGTCCAGTGGTAGCAAAGATATCTTGAATTTTATCAAATCATCTAAAGACTGATACCCAGTATAAAGGTAAATGAAACCCTCTTGCATTTTCCCAATTAGGAGAATAAGGAAGAGGGGTCATTAAAGAAGAGAGCTACATAGATGGTGAAGGGTATAGAGAGGAAGCCTTGTGAGGAGTGGCTCAAGTCACTTGGTTTGTTTGGCCTGAAGAAGAGAAGACTGAAGGGAAACCTCATTATTGTGTACAGCTTAACCTCACAAGGGTAGGCAATGGGGAAGGCACTGATTTATTCTCTGTGGTGACCAGTGACAAGACCTGAGGGAATGGCCTGAAGTTGTGTCAGGTTTAGGGTGGATATTAGATATTTTTCACCCAGAGGGTGGTGGGGCTCTGAACAGGCTCCCCAGTGAAGTGGTCACAGCGCACATGATGTGACTCTTGGGGTCCTTTGCAGGGTCAAGAGTTAGACTCAATGAATCTTATGGGTCCCTTCCTGCAGGCCGCTGGACCGGTGCTGTCAGGGCACCCGCATAAACCAGGGTGACACCTTCAGCCCACCTTCCGCCCGGGCCCAGATGGAATAACGGTGTTCTCACCGGAGCAGGAGGGCTTCACACTTGGCTGGATCCAGGCAGGTTTATTGAAGGATAGAGTAGGAACAAGGGTGTGGAAGGGGGAAGGAGCACAACTGGTCGCCGGAGGGAGGCCAGAGGTGAAAGCCCAGAGTAAAAGGGAATACAGTATTTAACAGGGGGAAGGGAGGAGGGATCAGGGTACCAATAGTCCAATCGGGTAGGGCTATGGGGAGGGACTGACAGGGCTTAAACCAATAACGATAACTTTGGGGAGGGGTTAACAATGGTGAACCAATGGGGAACCAAATAACATAGTAGGTTCTGGAACAGGGGAGTGGCAGGGTATTGACAGACAGGGGTAAATTAACATATTAGAACAAAGGGCTATGGGAACCTGTCACAGCGACTCTCCCTGATCTAACATTACTTGTTTCCCAGGGCAGCCGGGTTTCTTCCCCGACTCCCACACCTTCCAGCTCAGGATATTCTGTTATTCTGTGATTCCATGTTTGTTGCACTTTGATGTCTCTAGTTTTGCTGTTCTATAAGGCTAACATAGGAAAGTGGCAGGGAAGACAAATACACAGGAGACGTGAGATTTGAAAAGAAAATAGGACAATGAAAGGAAAGTAGAGCTGACTTTTATTTGATGCAATTGCTGAGTTATTCAAGGACATAGCCCTCTGGCTGCCCTGTCATCAGATACCTTTGAAAGATCCCCAGTATGAATGACAGAGTGGGTCAAGAATGACCCAGCTCAATTCCCATTTTGTTGTTTTTTCATTGTAATCTGATTATCTGGTGCTGCCATGTGTCAAAGTGACATTGTTTGACAACTGCATCAAATTCACAGGAGCACAGGAGTGTTAGGAAAAATGTGTGCTTCATTCAGCCCTTTCAACCTGCCTTGGGGATTGCATGCACTTTTTTTTTGTTTCTAATCTCTTTCCCTTACAGTACAAATAGCTAATATCTTGAATAACTCTAATTAAATGTCACACTGTGGAAGGTATGACTTGTCATGTAACAGGGTGACTGACTGGTACAGCCATGGCCTGAAATCAGGAATACAAGGGGCTATGATGACTGAAAAACATCTAGCCTTAATTTTTATGTTTAACAGTTTGATGGCCAATGAATGTGGAATCTACCAGAAGAGTGGGATTATGGATTGTTTATTGATTAAAGACAGTTTAGAATCAAGTGATTATGTCCTAGCAAGACCATTCCAGTCTGGCCATATTTTTATGACTGCACAATAGTTTATAAAATGTTTTTACACATCAGGAGTTCATTTAAGGTTTTTTGTAGTTATCAGATCTCTATTTTCCTTCAGTGCAATACAAAGAACTCACAGAACAGAGAGTTTAAGTTGAAGGTGCTATTTTAACAGAACAGTTGGAAGCTGCTGCAGGCACAGCCCCAGAAATCCAATACAGAATATAAATTATTTACCTACAACTGCATAATCAGGGTCATGCTGGAAGAGGCACCCAACAAACAGCAAGGTGCTGTGAGAGGTGCTGTCAACATTTCTGTTAATAGACTGACTCTCAATTTTTGTCCCAGCATGTGTGTTGGCTATTGTGCTGCTGGAGATGATGTCTTTCAGATGAGACAGAAAATTAGCTTCTGACTACATGTGGTCACTAATGATCCCATACCAGCCTCTGTAAGAGCTGGAGATAACCCAGGTGTCCTTTGGCTCAGATAATTGCATTTCGCTGACCTAAATTTCATCTGTGATTTTAATCAGATATGATATTCTTAATTTTATACTCTAAACTGTTATGTAGGTTCACTGTTTATGGATAAGGTACTGCCATTTCAGGGAAACATGAGCCTTTATGTTTGGGATAAAAGTTCTTAACAGGAGAACTGTTCCATTGTTATTGCTATAAGGATACATTCACTGACATTTTGAAGAACAGCATGGGAAGGTGATTATGCCACCAGCACAAAATGAAGAAGGGAAAATTCCAGTAAATTATCATTTACTTCTTTTCCAACAAACTATTAATATAAATATATCACGGATTCAAGACACTTGAAAAGAGAATGTGTGCAATTGAGGGGAAAAGAGCTTAACCATGCTCCTAAGCCTCCAGATTTTATTCTAATTTATATTTCTAATTTAAATCCTGTGAACACTGGGCATAGAATGTGGTAACACCATGGGAAAAAAAAAGTGAATAAAATAATAAATCAGATATTTACCTAGGTTGCAATCACATGAAAGAATCGTAAATCCTTCTTGGTCTAGCCCTTAAAGTGACCAGAAAGGCTGAATCATGAAAATTTTATGAAACTTTCATAAAGATGTGGGACGGGTACAGTGGCATTTGCTTGAAATTCATGCTGAGATATGAGTTTTCTCTCCCCCATCCCTGGAAATGTTCCAGGCCAGGTCGGATGTGTCTTGGTCTAGGGGAAGATGTCCCAGCCCATGGTGTGGGGACTACAACTAAATGATCTTTAAGGTCCCCTCCAACCCAAAACATTCTATGGTTCTTCTCATTCTACAGTTCTATGACCTGTGCTCATGTGTGCAGCTCCTTTACTGTCTCTTTAATTGATGTTTTTAGTTTGGAAAATCAGATAGTAATGTCTTCCAAACCACCACCCCCCCCCGCCCCCCCCCAAAACCAGTAAAGTACATGAGATACAGAAAGAAATCTAGATGCCAAAGTACTGCCAAGGGACGCTAAAAGACACCAGCAGTAAGATAGGATGAGCAATAGTAATGTGACAGTTCAGAAAACATGACTGGAAGCTGTGTACACAGAAGTGTTATGTCCTTGATCAGGTTTCTCTGGGTAGTACTTTGCATCTAAAATACTGTGTATAGACTGTTCTTGTCAATAACCAGTGAGGGAATCAAACAACAACAAAAAAACCTCAGTCAAGCTGGCAGCTGTTCATGGAAGGCACTGGAAAGGATTCATGATTAAGTGGCTGAAATGACTGAATAATGAGGAGTAATTAGAAGGCTAATTTATGAATAAACATTTAATTTTGATGATGGAGGTCAATGGGAGTTTAATCATTAACTGTGAAGGAAGATTCATCAGTTCTCAGTAGAAAATTATATACCATTATTTTTGCCATCATTTTACCAGAAATTATTTTGACATTTACGAAGTATATACAAAAAAAAAAAAAAAAACCAAAAAACCTTTCATATGAGGGCTGTAGTTGGAAAAAAAGATACAAGAAAAGCAAATCTTTCCAATGGTATTTCTTAAAAAAAAGTTATGCAAATCCACGTGGTCAACATGTGGGTAAAGTGTAGCAGGCAGAGCTTGCAGAAAGAAGAAACCAAGTTGAAACCTCCAGTGACTAGATAACCAAATAGGATTGAACTTCCTCCATGATTCTTTTATATGACTTTATGTGATCAGTATCAAAGTGGATTGTTCCATGAAGACAACACAGTATTATTGTCAGCTCTATGTTCTTTAAGGCAGCTGGAGTAATTTGAGAATAACCATGAATCTCTTTTATTAGTGCAAAAATATGTCTTTCAGATTTCATAATTGATGGTAATTTCAGCTAGGTGCTTTTTCTTAACACAGTACTTTTGCATTCCTCCAAAAAAATATTGTTTTGATTACTTCTACTAGCATAAGACACATCCTGCCTGACTTTAGATTTTTAGCATACAGGCATTCCATTAGAATTAGTAACCTTGTGTGTTATGATCAGTGAAGAGTAGAAAACTACAGAGCATAATTCATATTATGCTGTGTGGTTTTTTTCCCTAAACTGAGAAGAATAAAAAGTTGGAATTTTTTGGTCCTCTATACCGATTCCCAATAAACATATAACATATATATGAGATTAAGTGAATCCCACCCTTATTCAAACACCAAAATATTAGCTGATATGACTAAAGCCATGACTTCTTCTTCCTTGAAGAAGAGAAAGAAGACTCTAAAGAAATTAGACTGGAAAATTTCCTGAGCAACCTTAAATGGACTTGCTTTGGGCATGAATTTGAAGTAGACCACTAGGAATTAGGCCACCTCATGTGGTTCTGTGAAATAAATCACACTAACTGTAAGCAAAAGTCATGAGAACAGACTAAGCATGGTGATACATCAGTACTTCCATAATTCATCAAAAAATGCAGAGGACATATTAGAATGTTTGTTTTATCATTACTTCCTCTAGTTTCATCAAAATAAAATATGAGAGGGAACTGTTAATCTGTTGTAGGCACATGTTGTCTATTTCCTCTGAGAAATAAAGTTCAGCCTTCTTTGTTTTCATGCAAAATTTCATGCTCTCTTTATCACCTGTTGAATTTATTTTCTTGTAAAAAAATGCTTCAGATTCTTATTCTTCACATGTTCCAAGCTGAGAACCATTTAGGAGATATTTTTAAACCACATCCTTGGTTTGGTAAACATCTAAGCCTATTATTAAGTTGATTTGTTGACAAATTTAGAAAACGATAATTAGTCAGGAGAAGAAAAATAGGCTTCAAATTTCACAAAGAGCAAAAGGTGCATTTCAAAGAAATAAATCCAAGTCCTTTTGAAACACTGTTTAACAACTGTACCATAACAGACCCTGAACTGTCTCTAGTGGTTCTTAGAGTCTGTCTATTTAAATGGACAATGAATCATACATTAATGAAAAGCAGGTATTTAGTTCTGGGAAAGAAAGTAAACAAATTAAATGAGTGTTTCTCTGTTTTATAAAGAAGAGAAATCACCTGGGCAACATTTTGATTTTATTATTTTTCTCTTCATGATTACTTATTTCACCTTCTTTCTAGCATATATTTTACCACTTAAATTTGGGTTTACACAATAGAAACTGTCTTCAACCTCTCTTAAAGCAGCACATGCAGCTTTCAGACAGAGATCAGTACCCCATTACACTAAGTATTGTCCACAGCAAAAAGACCATCATAATCTCCAAGATTAAAAGCTAGAATATTTCCTTTCTGATATCCATAAGGATTTTCTGAGTGAATGTTTTTGAATGACAAAAGACTACAACACTATTACTGTGGGTGGCTCTCTGTAGCTTCCCCGGGCAGGTGCTGTCAGGGTACCCACAAACCTGAGAGCATCTCTGCTCTGAGCAGTGCTGGCAATTCCCCCAGCCCACCAGATGCCCAAGCCCGGATATTGTAATGTCAGCCTCACCAGAAGAAACAAGAGGACTATTCACATGGCAGATCCAGAGAGGTTTATTGAAGGAAGTTCTGAGGGTACAGGTAGGGTAATGGTGTCAAGAATCCAAGGAGGTAAGACAGGAGCAGGAACAAACAACCTTTACCAAGGGAAATCAGAGGCAAAGAGCCCCAAACAGAGGAGGGTCCAGAGTATATATCTGGGGGAAGGTAGGCAGGGTCAGGGTACAAACGGTCCAATTTGGAAAGGGAAAGGGACTAGGGAAGGAGTAGAAGTGGAGTGACACAGGTTAAACCAATAAGGGAATCAGGTAGGAGGGATTGATCAGAGAGAACCAATGGGGGAACAGGGAACATGGTGCCTTCTGGAAGCAGGGAATGAGCAGTACTTGACGGACAACCCTTCATTTACATAGAAGAGCGAGGGGCCATGGGAAATTGCTCCAGTTTCTCTCCATGAGCTGACAGTGGTACTTTCTCAAGGCATCACGTCCTTGCCCTCCCCATCATCATCTCCCACATATTTCAGACAGAGTAGGTACTGTCCTTTGAGTTTTAGAACCTATGCGTTTAGCGAATAAACCTAACTTCTGTGGGTGTTGATTATTACTTTCGTTATTATGGGAAAAAAGTAGTCCTTTCTTTTGGCTAAGCACTTATGCTTATTTTATTTTTCAAGATGTGTGTAAGCTAATGGTATGCTAATCAGGGTAATGATTTCAAAAAGACACTTTAGTAATCCTTTTAATTAAAAAAAAAGCTCATATTAATTAAAAGGAAGCACATTATTGTTTATCATTAGAGTTAGAAGGCATACTTACTGCAGTCCCTTCTCTAATTCAAATTATTATGAAATCGGTGATATAATAAGCCCAACATCAAAGTAGTGATGATGAATGCTAGTATTTTTTTAAAGTGAATCAAACCTTTTTATTTTCAGCTGAATGGAATGTATCAGTCATAAGGAAATGTAAATGTGTCTTGAAGTCTGACTTAAATCAATGATAATACCTGAAAGATAATACAGCTCCAAGAATATATGTCTTGTAGTTCTTGGGGGCTTTGGTTTTGGCTTTAGAAAAAATGATGATCATTGCTAAGAATCTTTTGAAGTCACTCTTTTGAATATATCAAAGACAGAACTACTCAAAAGACCTGGAAGTCACAAGTGAGTTGATGAAATCAATAGGAATCTTCCCATTACATTGGATAGCAGTGATCTACATTTCAAGGTGAACAGCTGTTTACTTGTACCCATGGACAACAAAGCAAAAATTTTGGTCTCCAATACTCTAAAACTGGAAGCAGGTAGTGTCTCCAGGGAGATATATATTTACCAATCTGTCTTCTTGGTGATTTAAAAGTCTGTTTTGGGCATGTTCTGTCTAATGTTCACAACAGAGATGTTTGGTTTGTGTTCTCTGGGCATTCACACAACAGCTGTTTATTCAGCTTTTGTACTTAGAGGCTGCAAACCACCTGGTATCATGTTGCAACTTCCAGACTGAACCCTGGTAAACCAAAAGCAGAGGCTTTCTCATATCCACCATCCAGTGACCTAGAGACTGGTAATTCACCTGACACACTGCAAAAACAGCTCTCAGTTCCACCTGAGGTATTTGTGTTTATATCTGCTATCAGCCGGGTAAATGCTTTAATCAATATCCTGATATTTGAATTGCTCTTTCCTCCCACATTAAAACATTGCCTGAGATTAGCAATGAATATTTACATCCGTAAAGAGAGAAAACTTGGCAGTGTACCTAATTCTATATCCTTTTAATTAGAGCATATAGGAAAGGAGAGCTAGACGTGTATTCAGGTTCAGTAATTACTTAAATAAACACTAAACACTTAAACATAAAAATATCCAGTTATTTCCTGGATTGCTCCATTTTTTTCAGTCTTTCATGGAATATTTACTTCTTCCAAAACACAACAAAAGAATAGTTAGAAAGTGTCTAGGCTGGGAAGTATTTTAAAATAATCCAGCTAATAGACATATATTAGATATGCGACCTAGGTGACCCTGTGACTACCAGTTTAGGAGAAATGGCTACCTTCCTATCTTCCAGATATGATCCATAAGGAAAGACTAGTTTATGTTCCTATCTCCAAGAGAAACCTGATTCTTGTGAATCCAGAGATGACAGAAAACATAGGAAACATTGTTATCCCCCATCCTGAATTGGTTTTCAATTGTCTCATCCTCTCTCAATTTGATTCATACTTATTCAGCTTGCCAGTGGCCTCCAGAAGGCAGCAGACATTAATTTCTGGAGGCTTGGCATTGGTTTAGTTCTTTGCTGAATTTGGACATTTATTACACCAGTGAAATTGAAGACACGCCTCCATTCCTTGGAGACCTTAGTCCAATATATAATCATGATAAAGGTGCTCTGTGCACTTTTATGTGCAAAAATCTGTAGAATGAAAGCTTTCTGTAGTTTTGGGAATAAGAACTACAAGAGGGCCTGCATATGTTTTGAGTGTAGCATAAATTAGTAATTCTGTCTGTATCCTAAAAAATTGTCATAAACTAAGATATAATGGTCAAAAATAATATAAGAATAATTACTGCAGATAGGATGAAATGACAGAGCAATGTCTGTTATGTTCAGAACTTTTTCTGCATGAAGGGAAATCTACATGCTCTCTCTGCATAATTGATGAGACATGAAAATATTTATGTTCTGGTTTCTCTAAAAGTATTTTCCTGTTTTCTTCCCATAAAAATCAAATAAATACTACCTAGAGCTTAGAGTTCATATGATTATTGACTGCCTTATAATGCATTTCACTGAAAATCATTGCATTGAATTGTTATGATGATGTACAACTGGCTGTTAAGGAACATGGCAATGGGGTTGGATCCACTTTTTTTCTGTGCACTAAAAGCTTTTCAGTGTCTACTGTTGCTCTTGAGCATCAGTAATTCCCCTTAACAGATAAAAAAATCTGTATTAATGACTACAATTATAGTTAATATTACAAACAAAAGGACGTAGTGGGTGGATAGTTTACAATTCATTTACTTTCACAGGTTGACTACAGCCTTTTGAATAAACAATTAATATTAAAATATCAAGAGCAAAAGAAGAAGAGGGGGAGAAGCAACACATTAAAGTCTCATAAAAAACCAAATATAACAATTACAATGCTAATTATCCATATGATCATTGCAATTCTCAACAGGCTGATGTGGTTTGAGTAAAGAAGAAATAGATGAATTCTCAAATTGCATTTTATTTGCTTTGCTTCTCATAAGTGTTGTCATTTGTTCATAAGTAATGAAATGAATGTGTGTATATGTACAATACATACTTTTATCAATTCAGAAAAACACCAGGTTCCCCAAAGTGAAGCTGTGCATCTCTTAATATTTCTTGTGCAACCAACTTATCCTCAAGTATGTGTGTCCAATCATCTTAGTTAGTTACCAAATATCTGTTAACCTGTTACTAAATCTAATCATACTGGTAGCATTAGTCACTGTCTAAGTGTAAAGTAGTTAAGTTTAGTCCAGTCTGTGGTGGAAAAAGTTTATGGACAGTCGTGGTGCATCTCAACTGGAAAGATTTCACAGGCACAGTGAAAGGATATGTAAGGATTTGATTACTCTTTTTAACTTGGATATCTGAGTCCTCTCTCATGTCCCACTGGGTGTTTGCATTATGAGATCATAATTTCTTCCCTGTCTTTTGCCCCATCCTTGTATGGCTTGGTTTATAGGTACATCTGCTCTGTAGATGATTTGAGGTGATCAGACAAGCCTGTTTGCAAAATCCCTGTTTCATTCACAGAGCATTAAAGACAAATAGTGAATGAAGGCAAGGAGAGTAGAAGGAGACATTGCTATCTAAAGAGCCATTTCTGTTCCTACATGAAGCAAATTTTCCATGGATTTCTGATAAAATGTTTAAATCAAGCAAAGTTTGGTATTTCAAGAAGAGCTTTACTTTTCCAGGCAGCCATTTGGATATTCTATGTCTATGTTGAAGGCATACCCACAGCTGCATCTTCTTGTGCTTGGAATAGTTCTCAGAACAAAAGTCATACTGCAAACAATCTAGGCTTGATGAAAAAAAGAAATATGTCTTTTGGTAAACTAAGAAAATTGATATGTTTGGTCATTTTTTATTAAATTCTCAAAACTCTAATCTTTATCTGTAAAAAGCACTTCACTGACCATGCAGTAAAAATAGTCAATTTGCAGTGCAAAAATTTCTAGAGCCTTGAAAAGAGAAAGCATAGAGGCAGACAATATTATCCAAACAATACACGTCCCTGAGTTAAGCATAGCAGAGGAAGTGTGAAGAAAATTTTCTCTGATGGTAATAAAAGATGAAGTATTGCATAGACTGTTTGTTATTATGTGTAACACATGGAAACTAGCCAAATTCCTAATGGCTAAGGAAGCCAGAGCTGAGACAGTGTAAACTTTTTTTTTCTTTCAGAAGAGGATGACACTATGACAGACACTATAGAAGTTATCTTTATGTTATCTGATGACTAATTGCTAAAGATTAAAACAATATCCTACAGTGTTTGTGGTGGGAGAGCTGATTTCAGGATTATGAGTAGCAGAAGTTGACTTTCTGATTTCACTCCGTGCTAACTGTCCTGATCTCATCTGGAAGAAAGTGAAAATAAATGATTGGCATTATGCACTCATGCAAAAGATTTCAAGGCTTGCCATGCAAGGATACCTCACTGCTAAGTACTCAATATTCTGTGCTCTGGTATGTTAGGCATAGCCAAATATGAATGCTGCAGTTCTGTTTGGATAACCACAGCTCCAATAATGAATCTTTTACACATGTGAGAAGCAAATAAACCAACATCCTGTGTCTCCAGTGTGAAAACAAACATCCTCAAATCTTCCTACCTCTATTCAGCTGGAAAAGCCCTGATTTGACTTGCAATACACAAATCGCAGAGATACCATCTAATATGGCATGAACCTAAGATACTGAATTGCAAACGAACAGGGTTTGCCAATGATTAAATTATCATTCAAGTGAACTTTGCAAAGTAAAGAAGCATGAACAGATTTTCTTTGGAAAGTTCCATTTGGATGGGCAAGTTAAATTAGCCTTTGTGAGTTGCTACAGACTTTATTTTTTGTGAGTTGAGCTCTTGTATCATACCTGCACAGTTCCATTTTATTTGATTTATTAAGTACTCCATGAAAAAATAGAAATAATTCCAGCAAATGTTTCCAAACAATAAGGAACTGTCCCACAAAATAAGAACGGATTGTTGTTCTGAAATCCAAATTGCAGGGCACAGCTAGTATAAGAAAAGACTGATTATTTCTGTAAAGTACATAATTAGTTTCTAAGATTGGAAATTTTTTACAGGATACTATTGACTCCCTAAGGTTAAAAAAGTGTTGAAAATATATAATTTGCAATTATATAAAAAGAGATCATGTATGTGCATAAATGGAAAGCAATATATCTAACTGGTCATTTCTCCAGATCAATACACAGTGTCAACATGCAATTTTAAATATTTTTCAGGAAATTAGGATTGCATCTAGAGTAAAATCAGTGTGTTAGTGCTTTATACAGTTCTGGGGAAAACTTCACTGTTCAAGAGTTACTCTTTTTCTAAACACTCCCAACCTATTTTTACATGTGGTTAACCCTGGACAGAAGGTGCCCACCAAGGCGCTCTATCACTCTGCCTTCTCAGCCACGGGAGAGAAAATTAGATGGAAAAAAGTTGCAGGTTAAGATGAGACAGTTCATTAATGCAAAAGGGTAAAGTTGCACACACACACAAGCAAAGAGAAGAAAAAACATACTCCCTACTTCCCATCAGCAAGTGATGCCTGGCTACTTTCCAGGAAGCAGGGCTTTAGCATGTCTAGTGGTTGCTCTGGAAGGCAAATATTGCAAATAAAGAATGTCTCTCCTTCCTCCTCTTTTTCTCAGCTTTTATATCTGAGCTGATTCCCTATAGTATGTAATATCCCTTGGGTCAATTTTGGTCAGCTGGCCTGGTTGTGTCCCCTCCTAGGATCTTGCCCATCTCCAGCCGATTGACATTGGAGGGAAATGTTGAGAGACAGCGTTGATGCTGTTCCAGCTTTTCTCAGCAGTAGCCAAACCCCTGATATGTTATGAACACCTTTCCAGCTACCAGTGCAGAGCACAGCACTGTGAGGGCTGCTATGGGGAAAATTAACTCCATCTCAGCTATTCCTAATGCCTTAGGATAAAGTCTTAGGCTTTAAGAATGATCATGGTTTCCATCTTTACAATCACCACGAATCTAAACATGAAGGCATAAAATGATCAATTAAAAAGACTTAGTCTCAAAAATTTGTTTATGTATTTTAACAGCTGCATAAAATAGAGCAGCACATGTTTCAGGGAAAGATAATTGAAGCAACTTCTTTAGATTTTGAAAATCATGAGTTCAAAAACAGCTCTTGGAACAAGCTGGATAGGTGAGACTTTAAACAAAGTGGTGGTCTCTTTAATGGATGAAGGAATGAAAAGAAACTTAAGCGAGAATCCCACTTTCCAGTAAAGTCTAATTGTGTCTTCTTTTAAAAGTTGCTTCTTTCTTGGAGTCATTCCTTGTTATACTTGAACAGAGCTGCAATCACACCTCCCCTGTATGTTCAAGAACTTCAAATGTGTTTAAACATTTATGTTTTATAAAGCAGGAAAGGCAGAGAGTCTGTATTGCCCAACTGATGTTAAGAGCTACAAGTATATTCTGAAAACATTTCTTTAGCAGAAACTGTAGTGTGGAAAGGGCATGAGGCACACATTTAACAGCTGTTCAGAGGCTTATCTGCTTTGTAATGTGCGAACAAAACCAAGGTGCACGTTTTAAAATATCCAAATCAACTGCAACATTGCTTAGTTATTCAGGACTGCATCTGGGTAGACCTGAATCATACCATTATACATTACTGCAACCGTGATATCAGCTTTTGGAGGTGGTAGTTGGCTCTTATTTATCTGTGAAGACACACTGAGGAGCATGAAGCAGAAGAAAGGAATATTAATCAAAGAGTTCATGAAAGAAGGCACTCTTCCTGAATCCATTCAGACCTTGTTCATACTTCTACACTTAACTACATTTTCAATCCACGTGCAGAATTTTTTTATGACCAATCTAAATGACAAAGTCCCCAAGGTGGTGAAATCCTCAATATATCAAAAAATATTTTCTCTTCTTTACTGTAAATCTAACAATATAATGAATAATCATACCAAATTTTCTTGTATACTAGACTGTAAAAAAGTGGATAAGTAGATAAATTATCCCTTTTAATTCTTCTATATGTCATTTTCAACACTTAATTGGGTCTTCTAGATCTTCTTTTCAAATTAAATCAACTGAGGAAAGTTTAAATTTCTTCACTGAAATGCTTTTGTTTCTTGCAATCAAAGAGAGCTATTTCCTATAAAGAGACAGCCAGGAGAAAACAAGTCTTTGGATAATGAAGTTGTACATATACTATTATTGTTCTCCTGAATCCATTGAATTTAATTTCATAAGTTCTAGTTCAGTTAAATAAAACAAAAGCATGAAAAACATAAGGCATGCTACTGTCTTGGAAACCTATAATATTTAGTCAGCATAAGATATTTTTTCTATCATACTTTTCAAATGTAAGAAAATTTTTTTTTTACCATAAATGGTCTTTTCATGTTTTGAATTAGGTTTCTGTTCTGGTAGGCATTGATGAGCATACAGCATGTCTTCATGAATAAACAATTTTTGAGTAAACTGTTTCCAAGGCTTCCAAAACTCAAACTGAATTTTTTGGGACATAAAACAGGGATTTGTTCTGAGTAGGAATTAGCCTAAGCCTCCATAGTAAATCCATGTTTCTAACACTGGTAGTTTAAGAATTGCTCAAATGTCCAAAATATTTCCCAATAACCTTTCAGGTATTCTTTCCAAATTATAATAAAGAAAAAATTAGATTATTTATCCTGAAACACCTGGCTGAGGAACTGTATTAACTATTGTCCATGTTTTGAAATAATGTGTGTAATAATAAAAGCTGGTCCAGCAGCCTAGCATTACATAGCTACCCACTCAAACAGTCCTTCATTTGTTTCAAGAATTTCCTTTCCTCAACTTTCTTTTGTAACACTGAGCCAAATATTTTACCTTGAGACTTACAAGTAGACCTACACACTGAAGTGTTGTTGTATTCTAGAAAGACACTTGTCTCTCTGGCAACCTAAATTTTTTTTTTTTTTTGTTAATGAAGGAAATGAGGTGGCTAAGTACAGGATCCATAAAAGCTAATTTGCTGCTTTGGGAATGTCTACTTTTTGCCTTATGGCAAATATGTAATATAAATATGGCATTTTGGACTCTCTCCCTTCTTTGACATTCTTCTTTCAACCTGTCTCCCTTCAGCATCTGGGTGCATAACTCCCTCCTTCCAAAATCTAGAAGAACAATGAGCTCTGCCAACAACTATGTCTTGTCCCTTTACTCTTACATAATGTACACAAATGATGCAAGGTGTTGCCCAAATATTGTGTTTATCGATCACTCATTTTGAAAAATAATTCTGTAATTTCACATTTTATTGTCAAATGGGACTTCTTTTGGTGCAAAAATGTTATGCCACTTTAGAAGAAGCTCTCTTCTGAAACTTGATCTTTTCATTCCAGGAAGCAGAAATGCTGTAGGGTTGAATGGGGTTGGAATGTCCGTTCCTAACACCATTGCAAACCTGCAGGATTATCCTAGACAAAGATTTTGCTTTGATTTTCTCTCTTTTCCAGTGTGAGAATGCATTTGAATTGTAATGGTAAGATGTGCCTAAATGTGATACATCAATTTCAAAATATTGTTTTATTTAATCCTTTCTCTCAGAAACAAATATGAATAAGATATAAATTATTTACTGTGAGGTGCTGGAGTGCGTGCAGAATTCATAGTTCCATTTGTAATTCTGTGGCCTAATCACTGAATGCAAAGACAGATAGACTGAAGTGTGTGCTTGAGAGAGTGAGAAAAAGAGTACCAGATGATGACTCAAACCTTGTCTGTACTCATTCAATAAAGCTTAGGTTGTTCACTTTGTTTCTTCTTCCTCAAGGTTTTCTCTTGGGCAAACAATTAAATCATATGCTTTTACATTTAGATTGGTTTTCTCACAGGATAATCTTGCCCTGATTGAAAATTTATTGAGCATCAATATCATTGCCTGCCCAGTTACTCATAAATTTAATCGTCCACGTCTGTCAGTGTCTTCCTATGCTGCTTTTCACACTGGAAAAATGCATGCTCTTGCTGAGGAATCCCCCCAGCCAGTATCTCTCTGTGGTGTATTTTGTTGTCAGTGCTGGGTTAAAGGTTTGACTCAATAAATTTAGAGGTCTTTCACAACCTTAATGATTCTGTGATTTCCCTTCACCCCTCCCTTCTTCCCAGGTGCAGCTTTACTCCTGGTTTTTCTACCTCCTCCCCTCAAGTGGTACAGGGGCTGGGGAATAGGGGCTGTGGTCAGTTCATCACATGTTGTCCTTCTTCCTCAGGGGGAGGGCTTCACAATCTTTCCCTCCAGCATGAGGTCCATCCCATGGCAGACAGTCGTCAATGAACCTCTCCACTTTTATAGGTTTGTATAAATATCATCTCATCTGCTTCATCTGTCAAATCTCCCAGCTAATTCTTTCCATAAAGCTAGGTAACTTATTTTAAAGATAACTGCTCTTATTAAAAAAACTCATTATCATGTTATATCAAGCTAGGCATGCATTCTTTTAGACATTGTCCTTGATTTAAAACTACATTAATTACATTCACAAGAGAAAATGGGTGCTTATATGATTCTTCTGACCTTTTGTGGAAAGTTAATGTGAGATCTTTTTAGCTTAAATCATTAATCTTATTTTCAATGACTGACACCTCTATGCACTCAATTGCATATTCAGAGTCATCCTGACAGACAAGTGTTTCCCTAGCAATCCAAATAGATAAATATGTACTATAGCTGTGGCAGAGAGGTTAATTGGAGGGTACTTATATGACACATTCATTTTTAATGCATCATCATAATTTAGAAATATTATCTTTCTTGTGTTGATATTTCTACTATTTCATCAAGTTTTTATTCAAAAAGAGGAAATATTCAGATGTACAGTATGCATAAGCATACTGACTATAGATTAGTTTCTATGTCATATATTTCATTCTTTGTGGATATCCAGTATATATACTGTATATAAAAATCTTATCAAGAACTTTGAAGGAAACATTAATTTGAAATTTTTAACAAATTAAAATGGAGGAACAAGATTTTAAGCTGACCAACGAATGGCATCCTTTGCCAGCTTTATTTCTGTGAATATCACATCCTGTTCTGTAAATCTCAGCTGCAGGGTTGGATATCCCAGGAGCAGTCCTAATCATAAAAGGCCTTGAAAATTAAATATTCCTGTGATTTGAGGTGAAGGCACTCAATAGATGAGTATAAATCTCCAGCTTAACCCACCGGATATATTCTCATACATAAGAGACAAATATGGTTATTGGGACAATCCTTATTGTTCCATTGCAAGAGAAAATGTAAGTGAGTAGGGAAAACAGTGCCCTTAAATTTGCCTAGAAAGTAGAAAAGCTGACAAAATCTCTTCCCCTCCTTTCCATAAGATATGTTGTTTTCTTAACCCATTTGCTGATCAGATGGGCCATGGGCCAAAGTATTTCTTATCTGTAAAATGCTGTTATTTACCATGTTTTTTAGCATTGTCATGGCTCACTGATTGAAGTATCTAGTACTTTCAACGTTTTGTGCTGAAACTCTTTTTTTTTTTTTTTTTTGGAGTGCACTGAGTTGGAATTTGGAAAAGGGAAAAAGCTGAATAATTTATTAAGGCAATCATGCTTCATTAGATTTTAATCATTATTATTGAAGAAGAGATCAATAAATCTGTTCTTTTACCTAGGATTTTGTTCTTTCCCTTAGGGTACCTGTCCTTCATTCAAAAACTCTTGTGTTATGTGCTTTATGAGTTAAAATGGAGATATAATAAGAAATCACCTTATTGCAATATACCTATGAAATAATGCTTAAAGATATTGATAGAACAATGAATAAAAAGTAAAGATCCATAAGGAGGATTGATGTCAGCTCACTCCTCTATTTTCTTCTGCTACATAACTTAGGCGAGAAGTGGTAAAGTGTGAAGGTAAATATTATACTCAGCCTTTCTACTTCTTTTTTCTCTCTCCTGTCCCCACTAAAATTTTATAGATTTTAAATTAAAGTCAAACTGCAAGCCATTTTCAAGCTTTACTGATCATAGAAAGGAGATCTTAGGGTGAAAAGCCTGACTAATTAGACTAAGGGATTCTTTTTCCAGTATCCTGTTTCATCTCCATCTTGCAAGACTAATGCAAAAAGAAGCCTACTTAGTTGTTACATATAAATAAAAAATTGAGTGCTGATGGCAGGATATGTTTATTCCTGTAACCATTACTACAAAGATCAATGACCATTTCTCTTACTGTACCCCAGTTTTTCCTTTTGAAATAGGTGGTGATAGTGGCTGTGCTTTTTTGCTAGCTGCTATGTGTTTGGTTCATTCAGTTATTCCAAACTTTCTGTTTATTATCTGCCTTTCTGGGCAACACTCATCAGTGAGTTATTTTCTTTCCCTGTAGGAAAGCTTTAAGTTACTATCATAATGCAAGATATTATTAATAATTTTTATCTTTTGGGAATTTTAATGCTTCTGGGGCAATAAGTTTACAATAGTATGGAACTTGTTGAAGAGCACACTCATCTTCCTCTGATCTATTTTGTACAAGTCTTCCTTCTTTCTTTTCCTCCACTTTTTTTTAGAGAATTATAGGCCATGTTTTTACCCACTATTGCAGAAATTAGAAAAGTCCCACCAATCAATTATAAGGTTATGCAGATGCAAATATAAAACATTTTAGGGTGCTTATCTGGAGTCTCAACTTTCCTTCCAAGTGATGATTTTTTAAATTTTTTCTTCTCTTTAAGGGTGGAACCCTATCATTGCTCTTGTGTGCTAAGGTTTCAACCAAATTACTGAATATCTTGTTAAGAGCCACTGAGAGGCAGCTAGGGTGCAGAACAGCAGTAAGATGGATAGGCTTGTTGATGCATTGCTGTCATAGCTCTTCAATAATTACCCATATGTTGGGAAAGGTTTAGAATGTGTCTGTCATTCCCATGCTAATTACAGGCTGTTGCAAAGCTCATTTTTCATTACTTGGATCATGCCATATTTATGGGGTTTGATGAGTTGTTTGGTCTGCGTTGATGCACTGCAGTTTTGTTGGAAGTTTCACATTTGAATTGCAAATAGATTACTGGGTTATATTCTTCTAAACCTAGAATTCATTTTAGGTAACTCAACAGACAAAATCTTGACTCAAATAAAGTGAGCTCAATAGTATAACACTTTGTTTGAAAATATTGGTCTGTGATTGAAAGAAACATTTTTTTTAGACTTTTGCTACCTTACAATTGTAGTTAAATTAAATAAAAATTTCTTTCTTTTCCCGTATTCATCCCTCCTCTTTCACAAAACTGTGAGATCCTCATAGATCCCAGAATCAGAGTTCAGGTTTTACATTGGCAGTTAATTTCCTAATTGTCATGCTTTGAAAGCAAAAATGGGTGTGAGGTGATGTCACCTGCACCTTTTCTGAGAGTACTGGAAGCTCTAGAGATCCATATATACAATATTTTGCTTGTTATATGTGTGTCAGTGTCTGTGCTGCTGCATGTTGCTCTAGGTGTTGCATGGGGGAGTCCATTGGTGATAACAACAGAGCTCTAGATTGAATCTGATGTTCTGCAGTGATGCCCACACACGAAAGAGGAAAGCACTTTCTCCTGAGTGCCTAACCCAGGCCCCTTCCTATGAGGAAGAGCTGTATGCCCCAGTGCCTCCTCACCTGAGTTGCCATGTGCCATCTCCTGCACTAGATTGGAGAAAAATGGAGTCTAGACTCTTGTGTAAGATTTCCCTGGATTTTCTGTCACTAGAATGTCTCTACTCTTATGGTGTTGAGAGTTTGTTTCCCTTGGCTTGTTTAAATAAATAAAACTTATATGCAAGGGAAATAAAAATAAAAAAAAAAAATCCAGGTTTAGAATTGTCTTTAAAATAAAGGTTTTAAGATCATACTGAAATGTAGGATCTTTTTATTCAGTGTCTGGGTAGAACAATACCTGAAAATAAGTTGGTAGAAGATGATGTTCTTATGAAGCTTCCTGCAGTGACTAAAGAAAAATGCAAGAAGTTTTATCAGTGATTAAATTCTTACAGTATTGCCAGCCTGAGGACGACAGATTTCAAAAATGAGAATTTGAATAAACATCTTTTAACTGTTAATTCAAAATGTGAACCTGAGATCTAAGCCTTGCTGTTACCTACAGTGGTGTGGAATCACCTACTACAGGGATGAGAGGAGATGTATTTGTTTACTCCTTTATCTGATGGAGGTTATATTCAAGTGTTTGGTATTTTTATGTATCCTTTACACAGCTGAGCAACAGAAGGGGTATAAGGATAATGAGAAATCAGGTATTCTAAGATAAAAAAGAGAGGAAATGGCTGTGAAGGATCATTACCCTTTTACTTTTCATGTTATTTCATTGAGGCTGATAAGGAGAAAAACAAGAGGAGCAGCACAAGAAATATGAAGTCAGAGCACAGTGCAATGCAGTAACTGAAGAGCTGACAAATATTAACTCTCTTCCAAGGATCAGAAGTTCCTAGAACAATCCATAGAGTGCTGAATATACAGATATTAATTCTCATCTCCCCCACCCCTCCCCCTGTAAATTACCTACAACTGGAAACAAGCTGGTTTTATTTGTTTGATTGTTTAATCTCACCAAGACACATTCCCTCATTGTTTCAGCACTGGTTAGTAAATGCATTTAGTAACATGACAGATTTTTAGGTTGCCTGACATTACTCTCTTCACTATTAATGATCATCACTGACTTAATATTATTAGAAAAAAAAATTAATCAGACTCTTTATAGGAACATAAGCAGAGGAGAATGAATCATAAATTTTCTCTTTGTTCCATTTCTCCCTACTTCTTAAGTGCTTTCAATGTGAGTATTCTCTTTATAGAAGAATAAAGGAAAATGTTTGCACCCAAGAAATGTTTTTTTTTTTAAAAATCTCTAAATGGAAAATCAAATTAAAACAATTTTCAGAGATACCTTGTAATGGTTGATTCCCTGGAAATTTACCCAAATGTCACATCTAAGCACTTGGGGAACTAAATAATCTGGACTAAAATACAAGCAGATGGAACAAGGAACGTATAGGATGTAATATAACATGAACTGTCTGGAGTTCTCATTTGAATGAAAAAGGGATAAGGCCTGAGTGGAGGTGTTGTCCCATCTGACTGTGTCTAGCCAGACAACAAGCCCCAGAAAATCTCACAGTTAGGAATATATTATTAAATATTTGAAGATAAATTAAAATTAAATGGAAGCAGATAAGAAGAGTTGTGAAGCAAAACTGGGAACTAGTGCCCTGGTTCTGGCCAGAACAGGGTTAATTTTTGCAGTAGCCAGGAGGGAGAATGGCTAGGATGATGTGATTGTTCTGCATCACCTCTCATGGGGTAGGAAATCACTTCCAATAAAAAGGGGTTCCTTCTGCTCAAGTGAGTGTGACATTGTTCTATGTGTTTGGAGCACACAGAGACAAACAGGAGAGAGGTCTGTCCAGAATTAGCAGTTCCCAAGTGTGTCATTCAAAGAGTATTCACTATGCACTAGATTTCATCCCTTTTGCCTCTACTCCCCCATCAGTTGCTAAATTCAACCATTTTACTGTGGGAAAATGGTATCCATCACACCCTGCATTGCAAGGTCAAGACAAATTGCGTGGCCTTTTGCTAGTAAATAAAAACCCCAGTTTACTTACTAGGCTACACAGCATATCACTAAAAAAGCCATCAGCCAAAAATTTCAAAATAATCTGGTGGAAGTATAAACCAGACACCCATAGCTCTTTCCTTCACTGACATGGCTCTGACAAACAATTTAGTCTCTCATCAAACATCCTGTTGAAAGACATATCTGGTGCCAAGGAACAGCAGGATGTGTGACTGCAGGAGAACCTCAACCAAATGCAGATATGCCTCATTACAGAGCAACTCCAGATCTGGGATGAAGAAAACCCAGCAGCCATGAAAGGAGAGAATGGGAATATTCTGGGAATATGACTCCACGGTCCCATCAGCTTTATGAGCTGGGATGTATAATGCATTTATTTTTAATTACTTGTAGCTGAAGCTGCTCCAAAGAGTAAGGTATGAGGTTAACACAGAAAGTCTCATTCTTCAAAATAGCTTGTGTATTGTATTAAGGCCATCATGATAGTCTCAATCTTAACATTTCTATAATGTGTCTAGAATTAATATTAAATACAGAAACAGCTCATGCTTCTAGAGTATCCATTAGTCTTTTTTCCTGAAGTTAATATTTTCCTTAGGCAAGTCACAGATAAATTTGAACATGCATGGAATTCCCTTTTTTCTTTTTTAAAGTTTCTCGGATAATTACAGTAATGAGGCAATAAAAAAATAAAAAAAAACAATGAAAAAAGAGAAATATTAACACATACAGTATATTATAAAATATTTTGAAATTTTGGGCAACAAAAACTTTCAGCCTTCTTTCTGTAGTGCCATGTGTTTCAGTTTTACAAAGTAGAGTGGAAGGTACTTAAGTGTATCCTTTAATGTAGCCTGGCTGGATATATGATACGTTAATTACTATCAGATCAAGTATAAAGCTAACAAAGCAATGGTGAAACTGACATACGACTGCTGTCTTCACATTTCCTCACACAAGGCTACTTCACAGATAGTTCAGTTGAGGTCACAAAGTTTTTGCTGCTTTTATGGTCCAAGTTGTTAAGTCAGGGAGGAAAACATGGAATGGCAAGGGCAAGCACCAATCTCAGATATTCATAAATGCAAGATGTTCACTTCATATTTTAGTTCAGCCTGGCAGCCAAGCTAAACTATTATTTAGTTATAACTCAGAGATTTGATATTAGAGCAATGATGATGTGCAACTGAAAAAAAAAAAGAGCACTAGAAGCAATATTGCAATCAGAGCATTAGGGTAATTGAAAAATATTAAGGTTTTATTAATTCAGAGCCTTTACCAAATAATGTCAGTTCTCTGAGCATCAACCCTTTGACCATTTGCTCTTTTCCATGAGAAGTACTGAGTGCAGGCTGGTACAGGGAATGAAAGGTGTTGTAGAAAGCTGCCATCTCTTTGTGTGCATATTTACATCTTCTTTCTATTTTGCTTACAGAAAAATGGTGTGATGTCAGAATCACAGACTACCAGTTGGGCCCAAGCCAACAGAATTAAACAAACACATGGATTTTGGTAGTAATATTTTTTAAAAAGGCTGCCCCTTTGATCTGTAGCAGATAGAAAATTATAGACAATGTTTTTAATGAACTTGGTTAGCTCAAGTAAATATCCTAAAACAGAGTCCTCCTGTAACACCGTGTTCCCACAGATCTTTTGAAAGAAATGCAGGTGCTCAGCAGGTGTCCAGTTAAGTGTGTTTATTCTTGACTAGTGCTAACATAGCTAGAACCTCATTCAGACTCTGAAATTCAGAGAAAATGGTGGTAACTCTGTGAAGAGTCATTTCCAGAAGAGAAACATTATGTTGCTTACTGAAGTGGCTTAATTCTTCTTCTAAGGTTAATGTAAACTGCACACTGCTTGTTCAGAATTTCCCAACATGCCATATTCTGTGTTGCATCATTTGAAGGGAACAAAAAGACCAACTGAAATCTGATTTAGCATGTCATGACTTTCAAAAAGGGAAATTTCTGAAATTTCTGTGTCTGAACTGAAGGTGTTTGCCAAAGGGCTTAAGACAGGCAAGAAAACCAACAGACTTTTTTTAATATACAACAAAGATAAATATATTTAGCATCCTGGAAGACATCAAAACTGCAGCCATGGGAAAAACAGATTTTTAAGACTGTCACAGCACTGACTACTCTGTGTACACTAAATATTGGTGTTAGAGTCAAAAGTGCTCAACCTCTGTGGTTTTATTAAATCAAGATCAAAGTGCTGTATTGATATATTAGCAACGTGCAATTAAGTGATAATCAGTGAACTGTACATCCAGGATCAATATCAGCAATACAACAGATGAATTATTTTACCAGACACTTAAAAAGTGTTATAAACATGTACAAATTCCAAAACATCATTCTGTAAATAATCCCCATAATTTTAAATCACGCAATCACAGTTATTTGCGAGCTACCCCAACAAATGCTCAAATTGCAAGCATGTGTTGGAACTGCAGCTTCTGCTTTCTCACTCCTTCTGTAGGTGCCATGGGCTCTCCGTCTTCACATGCATCTGTGCTGCTCCAGCAATCTGCTGAGACACCTTCTAATAAGTCCCCTCAGGTCCCACTTACTGACCACACTTTGTCAACCCATCAGCAAGGATACAAGTTCTTCATGGCATCTGCTAGGGAGATACTCCAGCACTCCTTATGTGGAGGTTGTAATACTTGTAATAAACTTCTGGAAGTGTCAGTCTTGATTGCCACTCTGTTCATACTTCAGTATATCTTACCACAGTCACTCATTTTCAGACTCCTTTTAGACGTCAAGAAGACTCAGCTCTTGTTCAGAAAGACTTTTGGTAATCTGGTTTAATATGATTTGTGGTTGATTTATGAGAACTTTTTTCATTTTAATTTCCTCTCAGTGTTATCAGTTTTGGAGAAAAGATCTTGTCTGGCACTTTCACGTATTATATTCATATATGCTGTGTATACTCACACTGTTAACCTATCATCTGTTGTTATTCAAGCATTTTGTCAAGAGAGGACTTTTCAGACTCCTCTACAGACAGAAAAAAAAGAGATATTTTTGGATTGGACACTACTTGAGTGTGTTCAGATAACTTTTCCCAACCTGAAATCAAGGGCAGATTATCTGTCAAGTGGAAGAAGAGATCCCCCACCAAAATGTATCCCAGATTATAGGGCTCAAATGAGATTTTGCATGATTCCAATATCAAGTCCTGTTTTGATCAGGCAGTGCAGAAACTGTATCTTGGGGCCCTCTCAATATCACCTGTTCTGGGCCTTCACTGTCTTCCACTTTCTCCTTGTATAAAAGTTTTTTTTTTCCTTGCAAATGCAAATAAAGCCTTGAATTTCAAACCTGAATGCATTTAGAGAATCAGAAGTCTTGGTTTTGGGTGGGTCCAACAAAGTGTCCACCATTGCTCTCAGTGACCTGCTCTCAGTAAACCAGCATTTCTGATCTTTATGCTTACCTGTGGCAGTACAGTGTGGAACAACTTTTGATTTTTCAGCCCCATTTGACAATCATGAAGCAGCATCCTCTTCACAGATATACTACTTTTTAGAATAAAGCTTTTCAGACCAATTATTACAACAGTTTTACAGCTCTTCAGTAACAAATGTCTTCAATTTCTTTCTTAATGTTTAATGTCTTCATATCAGTTTCTTTTAAACTAATCCATAAAATATTAAATGCTGTCTTTTTCTCCCCTCTGTTTTTTTTTTCCAGCATGCCATAACTTCAAAATGAAAGTACATCTGTTTTCTATTCCTGATACTCAGAAAGTTGAGCTTTACACTTTAAAGGCTAAACCCTGTTTCAGATTATCTGTCTCAAACATAAACTTTTTGTTGTAGTTTTCTACCTGGTCATCACCTCAGTAAAAATACATTCATATTTCATTTCTCTCACTAAAGCTCCTGTTCCATAGTCTCTGAGTGCATAGAAAAGACTTCCGTATTTTATCAGGTGATGTGGGCTAAAACATTTTTTTCCTCATATAACAGATTTATGGACTATAAAAGCCAGAAGTACCCATTAAGGTGATCAAGTTTTGAATTCCTCAGTGAAAGAGTTTGTAGTACTTCAAGTACTATCAAGTACTCCTTTCATGAAGTTTAACAATTTGATCAGATTATAGCTCCAAAAACTGATATTTAGGACCTGTTCTTTTTTGGTTCTCCTGTTTTTTTTTTAACTTTTCCCTGTTGAACATCTGTAGATTTTAGCTGTCCCATGAGTAAGGTGGCTTAAGGATATTATTTAGAGTATCTTTAATATTCTGGGGACTGTCAACTCTGTTATGGGGAATTTCACATCCCTAGTTTAGGGAGTTTGAATTACTCCAGAACAGAGAGTATCTGTTCCAGGAACAGGGCACTTGAATAAAAAAATTGCATTTACTGTCTGTTTTGCTAGATTTAGCATTTTTCCTTCTGGAACTTCAAATTGACATCTGAAAATCAGCAGTAGCTGTTTTTTTTCTTCTTATTAGAGGAATTTGATGTAAGCCCATTAGAAATTTTGCAGCAGGGAAATAGATGCCCTAAAGCCACCCACCCTTGCAACCTGGTACTGTGTGCAGAAAATTGATATTCTGTTTAAAGAAGTGTTGGCAACATTTATAAACAAATGGGTCTATGTACTTCCAAGATGTAGGACTTGAAATTTGAAGTCCTCCTTCATTGCTATTAAACATTTGCACAAAATATAATTTGATGTGAGTTTTCTGGTTTTTTTTATTTAGAGTCTTCCCAACCCTTTGAGTTGTGGTGGTTTTCACTCTAAATGTTGCCATTTGACAGAGGAGGACAGAGTCTCCCTGTCACATATACTGTTATTTATAGGTCTGGTTTGGTTAGCAGAATTTTTGGGTATGAATTGACCACACATTGCCCTTCAACTATTTTTACTCCACTCTAAATATAATTGATACATGTATTGTATTTTTAATAAAATTATAACAGTGTACCTTTTCTGTTACAAGGTATTTCATTGATTTATTGTTGTAATTTTATTTAGTATACATAGGAGAGGAAATGAAGATGAAAATAATTTTTTATTATTCCTTTGGTAAGATGTTAATTTCGGGTACAAATATTGCCCTACTAAAGACAAGAACCCCTTAAGGCTTTCTAAGATTATATGACTTTCCTTCTGATAAACAGATGTTAAGAACTACTGGATAAGCTGCTAGAACCTTCTCTAACAAAGCTGCAAGCAGAGAGCATAGAGAAAAAGGAAGGTGTTACATTCCCAAAGTCAAAGGTAGAATTCAGCCAGCATACAGATTTTATTCACTAGCAGGTTAGCTATTTCATGGAGATATGTATAACCAGATATGCTTCCCTTAGGACATAAGTCTGGTAATATAATTGAAATTTGTTAATGACTTTCCATAGCTGGGCTTTCTAATTTGTCTTGAAGTCATTAATGGATCTAATCTTTGGTTTCCATTCCAGACACCATCAAAACAACACGGAAATTCTTTTTATGTAAATATTTCATGTGTATTGAAAGTTATTAAGAATTCTACATTTTGATTTTTCTACTTCCATTTTTTTTAAGCTAAGGATCATACTTATCCTTTTCCAGTTTTCCAGTAGTTATCCCATATTTTCTAAATTCTCCGAAGCACTGAGATGTTATCAGCTAAGATTGTTAAATATAGCAGGAATAATTTTTCTGAAATCATCCGACATACACACTATAGCAAAGCCATCCAAAAATCACCAAAACATCAAAAATCCCCCAAAAAACACCCACCAGAAACAAGAAAGCCTAAAGCCATACAATTTAGTCCTTAGATGGAGAAATTCTATTAGCACTGTATTGCTAATGCACTGCTATACCATTGCATACATAATTCAAGTGTGAGATGCTCTTAAATGCAATTTAATTAACTATGCTACTGCTTAAGTTTGCTTGGTTCATAACACAGTCAGGCAGCCTCAGAATTTCCAAGTCCCTAGGTATTGTCTTCACCAAGACTGAAGCAATTCACTTGTCAGAGCAAATCACATACCATAGTAGATGTTAGGTATTCAGAGGGATTATTACACCAGATAGCATTAAGGAAAAAAAAAATACAACAAAATGAGGCAAAGGGGGAATTTGCGCCAGGGAGTGAAATTTGTCTTTTTTTGCAGAATGCCTGTTACTCTTCAGAGAGTTCATAATTTTGCCTGGGTTTTTTCTTTTGTTTTGGTTGGTTTTTGGTTTTTTTTTTTTTTTGGTTTTTTTGTTTTTTCGTTTTTTTTGGTTTGTTTGTTTGTTCGTTTTTGTTGGTTTGTTTTTTTGTTTATTTTTTTTTTAATCTTATGTAGTGTGAGTCTTTCTTAATGGACTTTATAAAATAGCCTCTTATTTTGCTTCAGAAAAGCACCAAAGAAAACAAAGGCAAACATCTGCTTTGGGAAACAAATAAGCTGCCAAAAACCTCTCCAAAAGCTGACTTTTTGTTCTTATTAGTGAGAATATTTGAGCTTATTTCCTAACACATTAGGCAAGAATTTTATACAATATAGAATCCTTTTTAATGGATATTAAGGATTTATTGACATGTATTCCAATATCATGTGGTTTCTCTTTATGGAAAAACACCATCAGCTCTTTCTTTCTTGGCAGGAAAATACTGCCTGAGATATTTTGGCAACAAAAGCCCATGGTTTAACTATTCCTAAGAACTAAAAAAATAAATAAATTAATTAAATTATTGATAAATTAAATAAAAATAATTTCTAAACAAAGAGAAAAACCATGATAAAGCAATGGTTGTGAGGTCGGACTACATAATTAAACTTCAAATCAAAACAAAGCCTAACAAAAAAAAAAAAAAAAAANAAAAAAAAAAAAAAAAAGGCTCACCAAAAAAACCCCCTCCTCAAAACACTATCCAAATAACTCCTGTGTTTTCACTGTGTTAGTTTTAATAATTTCCATTTTTCTGGTGACACTATGCTGTCACCTGCTGGTTACACATTAAAGTATAGTCATTTCAAGAAAAATAAGAAGCAGTAGGGATTGCTTTGTAACATATGGAACAACTATTCAGCTAGTGCAAATTAATACAATTTTCTTTAAAGTTAGTGGAATTTGGATGGTTTGCAGCAGCTGAGTGGCTACTGCTGGCTGCAAGAGAGAAGCTTTGGTCTTCTCAACAACTATAGCCCTTGCAGAGTGCCTTGTTAAAATAGAATGTGGGTGTTGGGAGGAAAGGGTTAAAGGCAGAAAAACGGCAAGGAGGATGGTAGATTTGCTCAAGTGACCATGCAGATGGATATCTGGAAAATAACAATGGGGAAAATCCCATGTGTTATGCCCACTGCTGTCTATCCTCTGAGAAGGAAAATTTCTGTTTTGAGACACTTGGAGGAGCTCTCAGGGACATGCTTGAGCTCCCTGTTTTGGGAGAGAGAAGATCAGAGCTCAGAGACCATAAAAAGCACAGAGATCACAGCATAGTGGTAAGCTCCACTTGTGTGAGCCCTCAATAAATGGGTGCAAATAACAGCCCTGCAACCTCTCAGGATGGACTGAGCCTGATGGCTCCTGCATTCCCACTCCTGTATCCCTGCCCAGGGGTTGCTGTGGGATCCTCCACTTAGTGAGGTAATGAAATAAATTTACTGTTTTGCATTTCAGCCATGGTTTTGTGGTTGTTCCAGCTGCCTGACTGAGTTGCATAAGGGGGTATAAGCTTTCACATTGGTATGGGTCACATCCACAGATTTTTCCTGCTGTCAATCACTGTTGTGTTAATGTATGGAATAAACTCCACCTGTTACTGAACTCCTGGTTCTAATCTCCACCAGCAGTATTGTGGACTGAAACCTCTGCATACACCTTTCACAGTTACCCCACTTGTTTGCTTTTCTTTCTTTTAATTTATGTGATCTCCACTACATGGGATCATCCTGGCTGACTGTCACCCACCTATTTCAGCCCTGGAACACAGCCAGGAGCTCTCCTTGCTCAGTCATCTCTTAGGATTATCACATCCTGGTCCATATGTTTCTGATTTCCAAGAAATCATGTGTTGTATTCAACATGGTCTTGTGCTGATGGTCTGGACTTTCTGCCTCTCTGGGAAGAGGAATGTGATTCAGTCCATAACAACTCCTCTCACTCCAGTGTTTGATAGTACCTAGAATTTCCTGAGCAAGACAAGGGGAAAAGGTTCAGCTCAAGCTCCAGACTGTGACTCCAGGCAAAAAAAAAAAAGGTTGGCCAGCCAATAAGGTGAACATGTGAGTTAGTAGCTGCTCTGAGAAGCATAACTGTATATTTGCTGTACACATTCCTGCTCAGTTGCTGTACATTGTGATCCTCATCTCTGATAAATTGCCACTGCCAGAAGAAAAACACAGATGGGATGGCTCCTGAAGTCATCTTGTGGAATTATAAGTGCATATCCTCCTATCTTCATATAACCAAAGAATGGTTTGGGTTGGAAGGGAGCTTAAAGGTTATTTAGTTCCAATGCCTCTGCTATGGGTGGGAACACCTTCCACTAGACAGGTTGTTCAAAGCCTCATCCAGACTGGCCTTGAACAAGTCCAGGGGTGTAGCAACTGATTTCTCTGGACAACAAGTTTTAGTGCCTCACCACCTTCCCAGTGAAGAATTTCTCCCTAATATTGTATTTAATTCTACTCTCTTTCAGTTTAAAGCCATCTCCTGGGGTTTTGTCTCATTATTTTTACTCCAGCCACTATCTCTTTCCATTACTTGTTTCTCAAAACCACATCTATAACGGGATGCAGGAAAGGGAAGTTCTTGTTTCTGTCATATTACAAATATAGAGCTATTATTAGAGGGTTTTTTTTTTTGTGGTTTTTTTTTTGTGTGTGTGTGGTTTTTTTTTTTTTTTTTTTTTTTTTTTTTTTTTTTTTTTTTTTTTTTTGTTTTTTTTTTTAATCTGGTTATGCTCTTCCTTACTACAGTGTTCATCTTCTTCTTGGCTTCCTGGGAATTTCTCCAGACAGAGGCTTTCCAATTACCCCATATTGATGGCAATACCATACATAGAGATTAGCTGAAGAAACAGCATTTTAAACCTAGCAGCAGGGCAAAAAGAGGCAGTATTAGTACAGTTTATCCAGGTCTCAGCTTCATTAACATGATGAGCTTTGAGCCAAGAGTAGTTACACCTGCCAAATAACACTAATTTCCAAAAAGAAAATATGTAAGACATTAAAATAATTCATCTCCCTTTGTGTTACTAAAACATTTTATTTACTTTTCAATCCATTTTATGTTAATTCTGAGGTGTGATAAAAAGAAAACTCAAGCCCAAAACAGAGCTATAATTGCATAGAATGTGCATGGAAATGATTGTCATTCATCAGCCACTACCTGTTGTTCACTACCTTTTTTTGGCCATCTGCTATATGATTTCCTGATTAATACATTCAAACAGAATTTGCCTCTGTTTTTGGAGACACACCTTGGGGTGCAACTTATTTAAACACTAACAGAAACGTACATGCGGTTGCAACCAATTTTAGTCAGAACATCTGGGCTTAAATAAAGGCTGCATATCCAGTATATGAGAGAAGAAAAGGAATACAGCTTGTGGCTTGATGTAGAACAGTTATCCCATCTTTCAAGTGTGTACAATGGGTGGACATTTGGAAAAGAAGGAGAATATGAAAGGGTCAGGTTTTGGTATGCTTGTGTAAAGTAAATTGTGATGGAAGGGAATCTATGAGAAAACAAAATAAAATCAAAAAACCACAGCCCCCCACCCCTCTCTGCTGCAGTGGGATTATTTTAGAGAAAATACCTCCATAAAAAAGCAATGTGTGTTTTAATGTGTGGATTGTTTCGGGTTTTTTTAATAGACTGTTCTGTTGTAATGAGGATGAAGACCTTGAAAGTCATCCTCCTTAACTCTGGCAGGTTTCTCTGCATACTGAATAACTGTAATGTAGAAAATGTAGAATGGATATAATATTTTTATTGCACCTGTGTGCATCAAAATCTGTTTCAAATTGAAAAGAGTGTTCCAGATCAGCAGAGTGATCTTTTTCTGGACTCTCCCCTTTCATACTGGGCTGTGTTTTCTGTGTAGATCAGAAAGGACTGAGTGAGTGACCTCCATGCAACTGGATGCATGCAAAGTCTCAGAGGTAAGAGATGGTGATATTTGCTTCCTTCCAGTCTTCAGGAACCTTCTCCATTTGTCATGACCTTTCAGAGATATTTAAAAGTAGATTTGCAATGGCACTAACCAGCTCCATCAGCACTAATGTATGCATCCTACCAGGTTCCACTGGCTTATGCAAGTCCTATTGATCTAAATCTTAACTTCCTTAACTGATCCTTCTCAAAAAAAAAACAACAAGTCTTACTTATTCCAAACTTTCCCTCCAGAAGACTGGTCTTACCACTACAGACAAGGGCAAAGAAGGCATGGTCTTGTAGAACACCTCATCAACTCGTAGATCATCAGTGTTAGGAAGTTTTCATCAACGTACACCAGAAACCTTTCGGTGGTTTTTGTTTGTTTGTTTCTTTGTTTTGTTTCTGTGGGTTTTTTTTTTGTTTGTTTATTTGTTTGTTTGTTTCTTTGTTTCTGGGGGTGTTTTTGCCTTGTGTTGTCCCTTCAGCAGATACTGGGCTGGTTAGACTTTCTATTTGAGTTTGAACTGTAGCCTGCTCTCTCATCTACATGCAAACCTGAGAACTAAGGCAGCCATACCCTCTTCCAGAACATGTGATTTATAGTCATAAGGAATTGTCTCAATATTGATTCCTGAAGGGGTTAGCAAAGCAACTGACTGTATTCCACAGTCTTTTTCTAAACTTCACTCAATGTATTAAAAAAGTAAAAGGCACCTTTTTCATATATGAAAAAGGTAAACATCTCCCCATCTACTGAAAGTACAAATTAAAAAATAAACAGTGTAATAACACCTCTTGTGTCTGCACCAATACATTTCAGTAAACATTTTCAAACTTGTTAACCTCTGATGGTAGATGTACTATGAAAAATGGAATATTTGACACATAGTTGATTAAAAGTTCCATAACGTCATCCTACAGATAAGGCAAGTCCAGGTGAATTCACAGCTATGAAAATACTTGCTTATGAAATTGTATATGTGTAAAAAAACTTTTGCTAAGACATATCTGAATCTAAGCTCTGTGGGAGGAGAGGCCTAACAACACACTTGAAATTGAAAGAATACCTCATTTCATTCCATATGAATAATTCTGTGGGAATATATAAATATATAAATGAGTGGAAATAAATTTTTTGGAAACCTGTAAATAAGGTTGCATGAAACAAACTGGCTGTATTAGCACTGTGGATTTCTTTCCCTGTTTAAAAAAAAAACCCACAAATATACAAACAAAAATCCCATGCAATTTTTTATCCATGTCTGCCTTTTTATCTCCCTTTCCTTCTTTCCTCAGCAATTTCTGAGCTTTTTGGTAATTTTCAAACAAATTTAACAGAAAATTCGTGTTCATTAGGATATTTATTTTCACCAGTTTCAAGAAAGCCATCAATCAAATAGGAGGTTGTCTCATGGTCTTGTTGAGCAAAATGTCGTGTGAAATCAACCCTATACACATATACACATATTTGGCAATGTCCATATAGCAAATTAACATTAATGCAGTTGTGTATTGGAGTGGAACCCACATGGGAACGGAAGCCAAAATATGTGCTGAACTCCAGGATAAACTTGGGGATATTGAAGTTCATAGGTTCTTGAGAAAATTTTGGAAGTTTGAAATATCCTAGAAGAAATATAGGAATATAGGAGACAAGTCATAGGAAAGACAAGCTTCATTACTTTTAGCAGTCATTGGAGCATTTCCTTGCTAACAAAAGCAACTTGAATATTGATTTTGCTTGCAAGTGGTGTCATTTAGGTGTCTTGTTAACTGAACAAAGGCAAGTTCCTGTTGCCACACTAGACCACAACATGAAGACGTCAGGTCTTATTAGACATGTAAGCAAGACTACCAGAGTATTCACAGCATGTATACTGCTTCTTTTAAAAGGCTGCAAAACTTTCTCTCAGAAGTCTGTGTTAGTGATAAACAAAAAACAAAAAAAAAAAAAAAAAGGCAAAAAACCTTCTTACTGTTTCACAGTACTGTTGTTAAGGAAATGCAAATCTGAGAGCTTCTAAGACCCAAGGGCTTTCTCCACTTTAGTTTTTGTGCTACTGTGCTGCTGCATCTGTTTACAAGTTTGAACACAATGAAGCTGAGACTATACATTAGAGATGCCAAGATAAGCAAATACACACATGCTCAGCCTCACAGAGTAACATAGAGAGAGAACAGTGCCTTTATTGTCCCCTAGATTAACACATATGATACCTGCACAGACATGGACAAACCAGACAGCTAACCCTTTTTCTGCTCTCTGGCTGACCAGGATTTCTGATACGAGCACATCCTCAGCCTCCTGATCCACAGACATGAGCGTCCACAAAGTCCCTTGAAAGTAGACCACACCATAAGTCCTTTCTGAATCCATGCCTAAATTCTCCATCCTTTTTCTAGCCCTCAGCTCTGGTCTTGTGAGCTTCCTAAGACTGCTCTCCACCTCTCCCATTTGATTTCACTGGCAAGTCATCCCACATACCCACACATGGAACAAAGAGAAAGGTCATTTGGAAAATATGACAACTCAGGTGGTAGTCAGGGGTGGGGTTTGGCCTGATCTGCAACTTGTTTACATAGAGCTCACACCTTTTAATCCCCTTTTCCTTCATTTTTACTGGCCTGTTCCTTGTGAACTCTATTTGATCCAATCCTTTACTTGCATTTGGCCCTTCCCCTAAACATTCCAGAAGTTTTGCACATTCACTCAGTCTCAAGACATCCTATAACAAATTTTACACTATGCTACCAGCCTCCTCAAATATCCAATAATATTTTGGGTTTATGTCGCAATAAAGCTTGCTTTTCTCCCTAGAAGACTCATGCCAGTCAAGCTGCACTTAAAAGTGATTCCTTTACTGGCCCATCCATCTGTGACCTGAGAATTCTTGTCCTTCATACCATCTCTGATGCCTCAGTGTCATTATAGCTCATATATTTCAGTGTTTAATTTTTTATTCTTCTTGTCCCTTGATTTTGGTCTTGCTTTAAGTAGTATTGTTGCCAGCCTCATAGACTGGATGTTCCTGCATTCAGGATATTCATTTATCTTTCCATTCCACACTCTTAACATCTCAAGAGTGATTACTATCTTCATTCTTGTTCTGTGTACTCCTTTCCTTTATTTTCCATCTTTAAATGTGTGTATGTCTTCTTTCTTTATAGAAAAAAATTCATCATGGGTCTGTTCTGCCTTTAGAGAATATTAGAATCATGATTCTCAATTACAGTTATTTTAAATACACTGGCATGCTTGCAAAGTATTAAGAGGTATTGAATCTGACAACCAAAGGGACAATTACAGAATAAGAATAGTCATAGAGTAATTCAGGATGAAAGGAACCTCTGGAAAACACTCTGTTAAAACTCCTTTTCGAAGCAGTGATGCTTTCAGTGTTAAATCATTTCTCAGGAATTCGTCTAGTCAAATATTGAAAACAACCAATTATGTAGCTTCCATAACCTCCATAAGAACTGTGCTGTAGTTCATCCAGTTTCCTTATAAAACCAAATCAGATTTCAATAGAGAAATTTTGGTTTTGTTGCTTTTGTTTTTCCCCTTGTTTTAGAAATATTTACAGAAGAAGGAGAAAACACAGGCTTTTCACCAAAAAAAAAAAACCAGCTTCAGTATTTGAGACAAAGTTTTGTATCATGTGCTACAAAGAGAAAGAAACTTTGCAACCCAATTTCAGCAAGAGTTTTTAATCTGTTGTCATTTGAAGCAAAGTCTTTAATCTCTAATCTACACACATACCTATAGACTCAATGTTTTTTTTTTAAAGTCAGACTTGTCCATGAGAGAAGACAAGTCCTTGGTTCATCTTGTGAAAAAGATGATGATATTTACTTGGGATTAGGACTCAGTTTTATACTCTGTCTCAAAATTGCTGTGTGACCTTATGTATTTCTATAAATTAATCTGTAAATCTTTATAATGCAAATGAAAGTCTGGTGTGCTTTTCAGAAACCCCTAAATACATGTCCAAACATTTTGAAATTGCATCTTTGCCTATCTGTGACATTCAGATATGTTATTACTCCTCTCTCTCTCCCTCTCTCTCT